>OU898279.1:155115148-155176513 GCA_918026665.1 Diabrotica balteata | reverse complement strand
CCATACCAGTAAAAAATAATAAAACCATTTTTCATCGATCTCTATTAGCTGTGTCCAGTTCTTGGTCATGCAAGGTAGTTAACTGAACAGGAGGTAATTAAGTGTAAACGGGTCACTCAAATGCAAGTTCTCTCAAACCCATATTTGCAACTGGGATTGTCCAGTCCCACGCACCAGGAGTCAATACTACACACAATCATGCTTTGGTAGAAAAATAATGGAACAAACTACTATAACGTAATAATAATTGTACATTTAATATTGTTAACAAGTAAATAAAGATTATGTTTCGTGATATAGTGCATTAATTGTCTCGTCAAATAGTCTTGTCGAATATCGTTCGAAGAGAAAATTATTTACCTTATTATTTTCTTCAAGTCATACGTTTGTTGCCTTTGGGCGAATGTTCGCTTCCTGAAATTTTGACAAACTCACCTCGGACGCGACTGAGTTTTGATTTTAACTGTTAAAAATTAAATTCGCGAAAATTGCCCAAGGTAACCTTTTTATACCAGTTGAAAATATTGGCCGGGCAAATTTTCTTTCTTATGATATTATTGATATTATATATTTGTATGATCTTATGATTTATATATCTTATTATATATTTTCCCTTATGATATTATATCTTTATAATATTATATAATTTTCAGCCATCGACAAAAATGTAATCTGAAGTCCAGTAAGAATTCGATGGTAATATAACATTCACAGTAAATGTTTTACTAAAAGAAGTTATATGATCTTATGAAAATAAAATTTTTTTAACATACCGATTTAATTAGCTACTGCACGAATGAACAAACTATCTAGTTAGTGGAAAAAGAAAACCATTTCGCTCATTTCTCCGTATCAACAACATTCTTGAAGAAATTATTTCACGATTTTGTTATAAAGTATAACAAACTCAATTCGGACTATTTACGTAATACTTTCGGATAGTTAAGATTTAAGATAACGTAACGAAAAAACGATACTTCCCTATTACGGCGCGTAATTGCGAATACTCGGACACAGACGAGTCTGTTAACATGATAGTCACGAAGCCATCTAGATGTAGATCTCAACAGTTTAAACAGTCGATGTCTTTGACGCAATGTCGCGATTAAATCAGGGTGTAGCGCGTATTTGTCTCCATAAAAAATCGTCAAATGGTGTTTTTAACCTAGATTTTGCAAAATTCTTTTATATATTACATCAAATCAAATTGGTGATCAAATTATTATGATCAGTCACCAAAAATTAAGTTTTTCATATTGTTCAGAAATTTTATAATAAAATTATATGCTGATATACGATTAAAGTATGCCAATATATTTTGTCACTGACAACCTTACTTTTTTGTCGTTTACCGCTCTAGAATCTGTCATTTGTGTCAAAATTACGTGACACACATACACATTGTGGTGAATTTAACGCTTGGAGTTTACATTGAATTGTATGTTTTTGTATTGTTTTTGAAAGATTAGTATCGTTTTATCTTTGTAGTATGTTTTAATTAATTTAATTAGTAAGTGATTGTGAGTGTTGTTTTGTTGTTTGTTTGTGTTTGAATGACTGCGGAACACTAAATCATTCGCCACTCTTACAATTTTGAGGTGTAGTGTATGTGTGTGTGTGTGTGTGTGTGGTGTGTGTGTGTGTGTGGGTGTGTGTGTGATGTGTGTGTGTGTGTGTGTGTGTGTGTGTGTGTGTGTGTGTGTGTGTGTAGAGTACTTTGTCTTGATACTTTGCAATGTCGACGTCATTGTCTTTGTCAGAGACGCTACAATTGTATCCGAACGTCTGCGGTCCCTCCGGTGTGTACCGATCACACAAGGATAGAAATTATTTTCATTTATTAATTTTTTTAATAAACGAAAATTTCCACCCAGGTGGGATTCGAACTCACACCTTTAGATTTAAAGGCAGCGCTCTTACCACTGAGCCACAGAGGGGGTTTAGATTGTGAGTAAAAAAAGAATATCAGTTTTTAATTTTAAAGACATTTTGCGCAATGGTTAAGGCTAAAGACGTCCCTGTGTTCTAAAATGGTGGAAATAAAGACACTTTTATTGAATTACAAAGCTTTCCCAACGTCAGATAGCTCACAATGCCAAGTAGCGCAAGCAACAGTGAGCAATAACAATAAAAAAAATTGAAACCAACAAACCCTGATATCACCAGCGTGTCAAAAATGGTGGTCGATAAGCGATGTCCCTACGCCCAGAGACGAAACGAAAAATGAGGGTATATTCGTCATAACTTATAAACAGATAGCAAGAGCCATCCTCACGGGACGTATTCGTGAAAGCTGGTATGGAATGCTCAGTTATCTGACTTGACAGTCCGCAGAAGTCTGTGCTGAGCAAGGTTCAAATCCCTAGTCCGCCCTGCCAAAAAATACCAAAGTTGAACCCATCGTACACTAGATGAAGAAGAGACTGGAATGGGTCCCAAGAGACACCAACAGGGGACTTTAAGGGCTTGAATAGAGGTGAGAATTACGTCACTACTAAAGTTTAAACATCACTTATAACCCACTGGTTTTTATCCTAAAAAAAATATATTTAATAGTTTTTTTGTTATTCACAGCGTTTGTTTCTCTCTTCCATGAGTCTACAGTGGATATTACCCACTGGATTAGTCGGGCCTATCGTCCGAAGGCGAGTGTGTGAAAAATATCACAAGGATTGCACAGTGGAGCGAGCATAAAGCATCCTCTCAAGATTCATGGATTGGTCCTGTGGATCAGCAGTAATGAGCACATGGAGGCTGTACAATTGTGAATGGAATGATTGAATCTAACAGCCAGATATGAGTGAAGTTCTGAAAAGAAAGCTCATGACCACAACATTCAAAGACTGGTTTGGCGGTATCGGAGGTATTTTACCTTTATGCACGATTCCAGCACCGTAGCCATAAGGCAAAACGAGTACCATCGTACCTTGTGAAAAAAAGAAAATTAAAGTAACTAGAAGTGGCCAGGGTAGTTCCCCAGACCTCAATCCGATCGAAACTGCTAATGGGAGCCTTATGAAGAGGGGGGGGGTTGCCAGGAAACGGTACACAAATAAGCCAGCAGTTTACTTGAGAGACTCATTGCCACCCATGCCCAGAAACGATAAAATAAAAGAATACTGCCATGAGAAACATTCAGAGCATGCCAATGAGGAATCAAAAGCTGTCCATCGAAGCTAAAGGAGGTCACACAAAATATTAAAAAAAATGTTATTTAAGGTCAAAGAAAAAAATATTTTAAAATTTTGTAAAAGAACGTGTTTATTGATCTATTTTTATATATTAGATTCACCTTTATTAAGACACTCATTATGTAGTTTTATATTTATTCCTGTATTAAACAGTAAAATGTAAAGTTATTTGTTGAAAGTGATCATAATAATTTGATCACCCACTGTAGGAAACAGCATAGAATCGATATGAAGTAATACGGATTTTGGAATTATTGACTTAATTTCTGGAAATACTTTACTATTTAATATATTCGTTGTTATTAGAATCCAAAAACTTTATATTTTAGTACAAAGTTATTATTTACATTTGCTTTTTCTATCCTTTCACTCACCCGAAAATTCAGATATTGAGCCCCTCCCATATCAGTTTGCCAACGTTAGATTGATCAGAAAATTAAATTTAAGAGAACAAAAATAATAAGTTTTATTCATCGAAAAACATTTTAACTTTCCTAATTATAGAAAATATTTTTTTCTTCAAACGTCAAATAATGATGACAATACTTATCTAACTTGATCCTGTCAAAGTTTGGTGTCTCCGCCGGCAGCAGTTTTTTTTCCCATTTCTTTACGGCGGAGGGAAAAATGTTGTCATGGCAACCATATGAAACATGTCACAAAGCAACAATACAAATGTCATTAACAACAATTAAACATCATTTTTTATTTATAGTAATATTAAAAGTACAATTAGTTAATGAGGCATTTTCAAAATTGAAACCGTGCTAAAAATGTTCCCGACTCTTGATACGCATTGGTAATTGTTGATGATACTGATCGTCGAGAACAACATTCAGCAATCATTCCCGATGTTGGCGAATCATGAGGGTTTAAAATTTTTTGAGCATTATCGTTCTTATTTCTTATTGAATCCTCTATATATCCTTCGGCAACCGTGCTTGATTTCCAGCCCCCATGTCGCTTGAGGCATTCTAGATTTCCGCCTCCATCAATTAAAAGTGTTGCTGAAGTTCGTCGTAAAGAGTGACCCGTGTATGCGCTTGCATCGTTTAAATTTAAATAACTAGCTACTTTTTGGGCTACTGCGCTGATCGAATGTATTCCCATGACGCTTCAGTAACACTTTCCATTTTGGTACTTGATAAAAAATCGGTTTTCTGTGAAATTTTCAGGCCGCAGTGATGCATACTTTTTATACAGTTTAATGTATTTAATGTCCAATTATCGTAAAAGATCTAATTTGTCGTGTTTTACTCTCTGGGATTTTGATAATTATTACATTTTCTTTATCCTCAATGTCCACAGTCTTCATTTTTACCATTTCGTCGCATCGACAGGCGCCGGTAACCCCAATTAACAAAACAATCTGAAATATTTTTATAATTTAGTAGAGTATACTACATGCTTTGCAATATAATTTTTTTTACCTTTAATCCTAAATACAACTTATCTGGCGCTTCAAACAAAAATTTATCAAACTCGTCTTTAGTGAAAACTTTAGACTTCTTTGCAGTATATCCTTCGCTTGTTTTTTCAGAAAGGCACGTAACTTTAAAAATTTGCTTGTATCCACATTTTTTCTAATAACTAACTCGGATTTTATCATAGAGTATCGTGACCACGATATGAGTACTATTTATGGTTGAAAATTGCTACGTTTGGAAAAAAAAATAGTTTACTTTATTCGGCAAAGAAGCGACTTTTCTTGACTTGCCCTCTATTACGCGCCTCACTTCGTTCGGCGCGTAATATCGGGCGCGTCAAGAAAAGTCATGCTTCTCCGCCTCATAAAGTAATATACTATTTTAACGGATTGAATACTATTGATTAAACAGAATAATAATTAATTTAGAAAAACGCATATGTGAATTAACAAAAAAAATTGTGAAAGTTTACCACTGAGTTCTATCTTCTTCTTCAAGTTCCACTCTTATCGGAGATTGGAAATCATTCTGGCAATTATAATTTTATTGGTTACTCGCCTGAATAGTTCAATTGAACTGCATCCAAACCACTCACGGAGATTGCGTAGCCACGAGATTTTACGTCTTCCTACGCTTCTTCTACCTTTGATTTTGCCCTGCATTATATTCCTTAGTAATATATATTAAATTCCTCAATTTCCTGATTTTTATGGAATTTAAAACTTCGAATTGTTTTCCTAGTTGTTCGAGAACTTGTTCGTTTGTTTTGCGATCCATCCATGATATTTTCAAAATGCGTCGGTAACACCACATTTCGAATGCTTCTAAATTTTTAATGTTGGATTTTTTAAGTGTCCAAGCTTTAACTCATACAAAAGGGTAGAGAAAATATAACATCGAACCACTGAGTTACATCCCCTTTATTCCACAATTCTTCGAGACATAGTTTTAACTAAGTTTTGGCAAAATTCTAATGTAAACGAATCCCATATTTCTTGCAATTTTTCCTTCAATTCGTTGATGGACCTGGTAGGATATTTTCCCAAAGCTTTTTTCATTTGCGCCACAAAGTCCTATGGGACAAGTCGGGACTTTACAATCCTTTCCAGAAGCGGTATGCCATAGTCTTCAATCCATTTATCATCACGTAGCGCTACAACCCTGAGTGGGTCTTGGCTGACTGTACAACTTTTTTCCAATTTGTTCGGTCTTCCATCAACCTAGGGTCAAATGGAATGTTCATTTTCCGGAGATCTGCTTGGATGTTATCTCTCCATCGCATTCTGGGACGTCCGAGTGGTTTTTTACTTGTGGAAATCTCCTCCCATACCAGTTTTACAAGTCTCATGTTATGCAGTCTGTGCACGTGGCCTGCCCATCTTAGTCGCTGTGATTTAATTTCATGGACAATATACTGGTTTGTGGTGATATCTGAAAATTTTTTTAGACAGCGGTTTGCAGATTGGAATCTGTCTTTTATTTCTTCAGTTACATCGTTGTCAGCTGTGATTACGGCCCGCATTAGAAAACTAATGAGTGTGAAACTATCTAGAATCGACTGTTTTATATTTCGAAAATTATTTTAAAACCAAAAAAGCCAATTTTTATTTTAAATTATTTTTCTGTTAAATACCCTCTTATAGTAAAAAGTTCAAATATATGAGTACACAATCTTGAGTTCGTTAACTATTTCCTGCAACAATATATTTTGAAATTATTTTATATCATTTACATAGCTTAAACAATTAATTAAGTGGTAACCTTCATGGGAAAATACAATTGAGAGTGAAAAGTAATAACAAAGTTACTTAACTACCAAATACCATATTTTGCTAATTAGTTGTATAATTATTACCCTGAGAACTAATTTGCAAAATGATAATTCGATCACTTGCAACTTTAAAAAAAATTAACGTAACAGACAAACATCCAAGAATGTTTTTCGAACGAAATTTTGTGACCCAATCTTGTGTGAATTTATTATTAATATTATGAAAGAGCCTTTGTGATTCATGGGAATAACATTGTTGATTTTTTTTAGCCGTTGGAAATTGAATTAAATGATATAAAATTACAGAGATAGGTACGTTGCAAAGTGAACTATCAAAAGTATGTTTCTAAATACAAAAGTTAAGTTAGTAAGTTAGTTAAGATGACTTTGAAAAAAAAGTATTTTGAATATTTTGGTGTGAAAATTGGTGACGAAGACAAAGGTTGGGCTCCTCACAATGTATATTATGTTTGTGTTGAGGATTTAAGGAAGTGGACTAAAAAGAAAACAAGCTTACAGATTTGCAATGCCCAAGCATGGAGAAAGCAAACGAATCATTCAAATGATTGCTATTTTTGTACTGTCGATTTTTCTGCTTATAATTCTAGAAATAAGAAAGTGATGCTTATCCTAACCTCCCGTTTGCTATCCGTCCTGTAGAGCATGGATCAGAATGGCCAGTCCCTGAGCCTCCCTACTATATGATGACATTTTAAATATAGTAAATCAGAATCTGGTGAAATCGTCAAAGTCTAGGAAGTGATGGTGAATTTTAGAGTCCTTCAAAAAATTTATAACCACAGTTGTTTACACAAACTGAGTTAGATGACTTAGTAGGAGATTTGAGTTTCACATAGGAAACATCAGATTTGTTTGGCTCAACATTAAAGGAAAAGAATTTGTTGTCGCCTGGTACATCTATTTACAAATACAGAAACAGTTTGCTGAACTTTTTAGGTAGGAAGGGGATTTGGTCTACTGTTATGAAATCGGTGGTCTAATGAATGAGTTTGTTATTGAGTATGATAAAGATAATTGGAAGCTTTTTATAGACTCTTCAAAAATTGGTTTTAAAGCTACTCTTACACATAGGAAACACTTATGCTACACTTTCTATTGCTCATTCAGTCGATATAAAAAATCATAAAAATCTTGACACAATTCTACAGAAAATTAGCTATTCAGCTCACAATTAAATGATATGTATAGATTTAAAAGTTGTTTGCATGCTATTTGGTCAACAAAAGAGATTTAGGTAAGTTTTCATTCTTTATTTGTAAATGGGACAGTAAAACAACAGATAAACACTAGTCCACAAAACAATGGCCCATAAGAAATGTTTTAACACCCGACGAAAAGAAAATTTTGTATAAAACTTTGGTAGATCCAAAAAACATCCAAAAAAGATGAAGAATGTTTTAAGTACTTAAGTGAAAAGTTTCCTTATCTATCAGAAGCCAAATCGAAAGAAGGTGTTTTTGTTGGACCAGATAGCTAATTATTTATTAGATAAGTTTATAGATTTGGGATGTCTAATGAGCCTCAAAATTTACTTTTTGCATAAAAATTTTGACTTTTTCCCTGAAAATATGAGCGAAGTCGGTAAAGAAAAAGGCGAGCGATTCAACCAGGATATCAAGGTGATGAAGAAACGGTACCATGGACGTTGAAACACCAACATGATGGGTGATTACTGTTGGTCAACAGAGTGCCTCGCATAGGGAACTACTACTTGGGAAATTTTACAGAAAAAAAGATAAAAAAATACAAATGAATTTACTCCGAAATGCTTGTACAGACCTATATACTATTACAGGATTTAGATTTATTTAGGATAAACTTTTTTTTCTAATACTAGTTGTAGAATAATTCAGTGTCATATTGTGGGAAAACTGTGGTCGGTAGGAAAAATCTAATTTCAGATTGTTTTAATCAGCAAAAAATACATAATATTCAGATAAATTTGTAAGAAAAGTCAGTAATCATAGATTTGACGTCTAAAAATTATACGAATAAGCTGCATTTTGCGCATAATATTAATTTGGAACTCCAAAGAAGATGCAAAAAAGTTTAACATTGCTACCCCCGACTTCTCCCCTAAAACACCCCTCGGATGGGGAAAAATGGAAAAACCGATTTATCAAGAATTTTTAAGCCGTAAAAGAATTTTTCATGTCAATGTTTCAATAAAAAATGTAGCCGAGATAATTTTGAACAAAAATGTTTACAAGGACACTTTTTTATAGAAAAACCTTTCTCTTAGAAACGACGCTTGAAGTGACCGCAAAATCAATTTTGTATCAACTCGACAGAAAAAATTCGAAATTTTTTGATAAGATTGGCCTCTCGACAAAATCAAAATGCGTTTTAAACGTAAGAGTGTACCTTTTGTACGCAATTTTTGTATTTTGTCGCATCTATTCACTCGTGCGTGACTGAGCGACCTACCGTCTTTACTGACAGTTTTGGACCTCCAAATTTGAGGTTAAACGTATGTTAAATACATACGAAATTGACATTTATTATTAATTAGTTTTTTAATTATATTTTTTCAGTTTATGTAAAAAATAAATGTAGTGTTAAAAACTGGGTTTCTAAAAATTCGTCTTAATTTATTTTTTCAACCCCAAACGGAAAAGAAAGCGCAAAATCTGGCACTAAGTTTTTCATGTGGACGAGCATGTAATTAAAAACAATAATAGTAAAAGGTATGATATAATAGTTAAAGTCATCAAGTGCAGTTAGCTTGAAGCCTTATAAATATTATTTAAGGTAAATTATTTAAATTTTTCGTATTTCAATTGCATAAAAATGTAGTTATGTGATATTTACTTTTTCATATTAATACCTAGCATGAATCCATATTTTTCTTTTCTCTAATCTATATGGTCCTAATCTTTGCAAACCTATAAAAACTACACTCACTATTTTTGCTATTATTAGCACAATTAAATACGCAACATGTATTTGAACCCTTTTTGGATAAAATTTATGCATAGAAAGATAGTTCCAATTTTGTCATATTTCGCCGCTACGTCACGCTGGCATCGTTTCAAGGTACCCCTACCATGGTTACGCACGGACGAAAAATCTGTTCAATAAATAACGTTGTGCGATTTTTGGCATTTTTTACGATTCTCATGATCACATACAAAATTTATGACTTTTATTGATCGTGTGTAGTGGAATTTTCATTGATAAAACCTAATCTTCAATACTTTTGACAGACAGTTTTCATTACTACGAGAAGGGAATGTGATAAACACATATTTGAATTAAAGAAAAAAATAATAAGCTGTAAGTATTAGATTGAGAACGGGTTAGATGAGTCTTATTATGATAGCTGTTATTACATTGTATATGGAACTATACAGGGTTGGATCTCTAAGATATCTAATTTTTATTTGAAGTAAAGACTTGAATACTTTCTGAAGCTTTTTTAAGAAAGCTCAAGGTGTTCAAGATATAGTGTTATGGTGTTATGTGTCTTAAGAATTTTATGAGTGAATCGTCAGACTAATATTGAGGACCTATGTTGAATAGGCAAGGAATATGAGATTATTCTTCTTCTTTATGTGCCGTCTTCTATCGAAGGTTGGCGACCATCATACGATAGGTTTCTCTGTTTTGTGCCGCATGAATTATGTTCGCAGCTTCTGGTATTTGAAACCATTCTCTCAAGTTTCTCAGCCAGGATTTCTTCTTTCTGCCCAAACCTCTTCTACCTTCAATCTTGCCTTCCACGATAAGCTGTAGCAGACTGTACTTATCATTACGGAACACATGGCCCAGGTATGACGCTTTCCTCCTTTTAACAGTTGTTAACAATTCCACCTCTTTACCCATTCGTCTTAATACCTCTGTGTTGGTCACTCTGTCTGTCCAAGGTATTCTCAGTATGCGTCGATACAGCCACATTTCTAGAGCCGCTAACTTCTTTATAGTTGCTGCTGTTAACGTCCACCCTTCTACGCCGTAAAGTAGCGTAGAGAGTACGTAGCATTTCGTGGCGCGCCATCGGAGGTTAATGCTTAGGTTGCGGTTGCTTAAGAGCTTTCTCATTTTGATGAATTTGGATCTTGCTATTTCAATTCGGATCTTAATCTCTACTTCTGGGTCCCACTTGTCATTTACTGTATATCCCAGATATTTAAATCGGTGTACTCTTTCAATACGTTCGTCTTCAATATGCAGGTCGATATGTTGAAATTTTTTTTTACTGATCACCATAAATTTAGTTTTCTTTCTATTGATCTTCAGTCCAAATCGGCTGCCAGTTGTATTAACTCTATGTAGCATCATCTGTAAATCTTCGATGTTATCGGCCAGTATAATAGTATCATCTGCATATCGAAAATTACTTATTGGTACGCCATTAATCTTGATGCCCTCATTGTACTCTTCTAGTGCCTCTAGAAATATTTGTTCCGTGTACAGGTTGAAAAGCATTGGCGAAAGAATACAGCCCTGTCTTACCCCTCTAGAAATGGTTATGTTTTCACTCACCATATGTCCATTCTTCATGTGGGCTGTTTGATTCCAATATAGATTTTTTATAATCTGGATGTCCTTAGTGTCAAGTCCTGAAAGACGTAATAGTTCTATGAGTTTGTCATGTTTGATAGTATCGAATGCTTTCTCATAGTCGATAAAACAGACGTAAACATCTTTCTGTTGATCCAGGCATTTTTGAATCAAAACTTGTATTGCAAAGAGGGGTTCTCGAGTTCCAAAACCGCATCTAAAACCGAACTGTGTTTTACTTATGCTGTGTTCTAATTTTGCTCGTATTCTGGAATGGATAATACGCAAAAATACTTTAAGGGTGTGGCTCATTAAACTTATAAGGCGATATTCACTACACGTCTTAGAATTATATTTCTTGGGAAGGGGCACAAATGTAGATTTTCAACCAGTCCGATGGAATTTGACCAGTATCGTATATCTTATTAAACAGTTCCAATACTACATTCAGGTTGTTCTCGTTAAAAACTTTTAAGAATTCGACTGGTATTTCATCGCATCCTGTTGCTTTCCCATCTTTCGTTTGATCTATAGCTTTTATCACCTCACTTTTCAATATTTTTGGTCCATTCAGATCAAGAGTGTTCGTAGAAATATGACGATAATCCGTAAACAAATCTTTTATGTAGATTGCCCAAGTCTGTAACTGTTCTTCTTTATCTACAATAAGTTTATTGTTCTCGTCTATTAACCTACCAAACTGTTTTTTCTTGTAAGTATAAGTAAACTCCTTGATTTTTTTATGCATGTTAAAACTATCGTGTCTTCGTTCTAGCTCTTCTATCTCTTGACATTTTTCTTGCAACCATTTCTCTTTGGATTCTTTTATCTTTCTGCTGACAGTTCTATCCAGTTCTTTATATTGTTCGGGATTATTCTTATTTTCCCTCCTTCTGTCCATAAGGTGTAATATTTCATCTGTCATCCACTCGTTCTTCTTCTTCCGCTCGGAGTCACCAATTACTTCTTTTGCACCGTTGCATATAGCGTCCCTTAAGTTGATCCAGTCTCTTTCAATATCATCAGTGTTGGTTGTTAAAGCAACATTACTATTAATGCTATTTGTAAGCTTGGCTTTTATCTCAGGATTTCTAAGTTGATCCATATCTAATCTTTTGTTATTCTGTTTCTGGATTATGGTTTTTAGTCTTACTCGTAATTGGGCTACAAGAGGATTATGATCAGAGTTTATATCAGCTCCAGGATATGTTTTGGCTGATATTATTGCGTTACGGAATCGTTTGTTAATTGTTATGAAGTCTATCTGATTTCTAACGATGTACCCAGACCTATCCTGTGGTGACTTCCAAGTGTACAATCTTCTTACTGGTAGCTTAAACCAAGTATTTGTGATAATTAAGTTTTTCTCCTGGCAAAACTGTATTAGTCGATCACCTCGTTCATTTCTTGTTCCCAACCCATACTTGCCAACTACGTCACTGACTTCGCCTTTTCCTATTTTGGAGTTGAAATCTCCCATTACCATGGTTATGTCTTGTTTCTTTAGGTTTTTTATGATGTCGTCTAACTGTTCGTAAAACTCTTCAACTTCTTCATCCGTACTCTCCGATGTGGGAGCATAAACCTGAATTATATTTATGTCTAGAGGGTGCGCACTTAGCTGGATCAACATGCAGCGTTCTGAATATGGAATAAAATTTTTATATGTTTTCTGATGTTATTATTTACTAGAACCGCTACTCCATGCCTATGGTTGACATCTTCTTCTCTGCTGCCTGAAAAAAATATTGTTGCATCCTCCTTCTCGCACTTACCATTACCTGGCCATCTTATTTCACTCATCCCCAGAATATCAATTTTGAGCCTCTTCATTTCATTAATTGCGTTGTTTAGTTTTCCAGTCTGATAAAGAGTTCTTACGTTCCATGTAGCTATCTTAATAGTATTTTTTCTGATATGTTTATTTGTTTTATCCAGTCGCATATTTCCCACGCAAGGCCTGGTACCCACCGTTGCGTGGCCGGTCTTTGATTTCACATCGTCCAGCCCGGAAACTCGACGACGCCGGTCGCTAATCGGGTCGCATGGCATATCATCTTTAAAACTCCTACTCGTCATGATGGTTTTACTAGGGATATATAATGTGGTAGTCATCCCGTGGCTTTCCACATCCTTATGCCGTTGACTACTTAATAGTTCCTCCGCCTTCGAAGCCGATTTCTCAACTCCAGGACAAAAGGGTGCCCTACCACTTACCAACTCATCCGCCCGAAGCCGTTGGTCAGTAAGTGTGGGATTGCTTATACCGGCAATCGCTCGGTGGAATTTTCGCCATATCTGGCTACCCTCACTTAGTTTAGCCTGCAGACCAATGCAGTTGCCCGGGGTGTGGCACGTGGAGCCATAAGTGAGAGTTAGCTGTCTTAGGAGGACCAGTTATCAAGAACCATCTCCCGTCTATGACGCTCGATATGGTCGTTCCGATAAAAGGTGCTACCTCTATAAACACAACTCTACACCCCACACAACATGAGATTATTAACACAATAAAAGAGCTCAAATTAGAATATCTTGGCCATGTTATAAGAAAGAAACATATAGTCGTATATAGCTTGTTCGAACTTATTCTTCAGGGCAAAGGCAAGGAAAAGAGAGAATCGGGAAGAAGGGGAATATCTTGGATTTAAAACTTGAGAAAGTGATTTAATATGTCTACAACAGCACTATTTCTAATAGCTGCGAGCAAAGTTAGAATACCCATGCTAATCACCAATATCCAGAACAAATTAACGTCGTAACAACATATTGGTAAGCATTTATGCTTATATATCAAATATTTTTGTCTATAAGGAGCTGTGTAACATGTTTATAAACTTTTCTGACTATAAAGCGTTTATTCCAATTCGTTCAATGATTCTAAGTAGATGTGTATAGTATATTCTAAACTTAGTATATAATTACTATAAGAATATTAGCTAATACATTCTAACTGCTCAATTAAGTCCAAGTCATAGTTTCGCTTAATACAACACAAAAGATAGAGTCAAGATATTATCTATTCATAATGATTGAAGATAAGCGTATATGTATAAACATTTTAATTACACAAAGAAATGAAAATAATGAAATAAAAATTACCTAGTGATTTTAGCCTTAGGTGTTCATTCACTCTGAACTAATCATATAATTCTCCAAACTGAAGACGATACTTATGGAATGTAAGCCTTAAGCAAACATAGTTTAAATAATTAGCATCACGTATAGCACTTCTTGGAGAAATTGTAAAATTTGTTACATAAATACATTGGCGGTTCATGTTAAATAAGAAACAGTTATTAACTAATTTACAAAATAAAAAATTATGTAAAGTAGATAATATCAACAATACAATTATTATACAGGGTCAACCAAGGAAAACTTTTCACTCGGTTTTGTTTTGGGTTGTTAAATAGCATCGAGATCTGGACTCTGAAGGGTAATACGACCAATCGCCTAGGGGCGTATGAATTTGATTGCATGGAAGAATATCCCGAAGAACAGTCTTAAATAGAGCAAATGTTGCTCGTGAATTATTAAAAACTTTAATTAAAAATCCTTTGTAATAGGTATATTTTAGGCCCAAACGGGCTAAGTTAAAAAGACAAAACGTTTTCGGAAACCATGTTCCATCATCAGTGTCCTAGAAAATAGTTAACCACTTAATTAAAAAGAACAAAGGTTAAAATTTTGACTAAGGTTAAAGAACAATGTGGTTAATACTTACTAGGAGTACATGAATGAAGCCACCAAGATTAAATATGTGGGTAAAAACCCGATTACATATGTTTAATTACATTTAGTTTTAAAATAATGTTGTAATGATATAGGATTACAGAGTTACCGATGGATTTGGTAACATGGCGACATATGACTCCACGTTGAAGTTGCTAGTCCTGAGACGGTATGTCTTCGAGGACTGTATGAGTGCAACTGATTGGCAATGACATTTGATGACAATATTGTTAAGTTATGACGGAAATAATCACAGAGCAGTCGATGTAGCTGTATTTTACTAGCTTAAGTAGAAACATACAGCTACATTGACTGCTCTGTGATTATTTCCGTCATAACTTAACAATATTGTCATCAAATGTCATTGCCAATCAGTTGCACTCATACAGTCCTCGAAGACATACCGTCTCAGGACTAGCAACTTCAACGTGGAGTCATATGTCGCCATGTTACCAAATCCATCGGTAACTCTGTAATCCTATATCATTACAACATTATTTTA
The DNA here is from genome assembly GCA_918026665.1 of Diabrotica balteata. Classification (NCBI taxonomy): domain Eukaryota; kingdom Metazoa; phylum Arthropoda; class Insecta; order Coleoptera; family Chrysomelidae; genus Diabrotica; species Diabrotica balteata. Next base: position 155,161,366 of record OU898279.1, on the reverse strand, counting down.
AAACTAAATGTAATTAAACATATGTAATCGGGTTTTTACCCACATATTTAATCTTGGTGGCTTCATTCATGTACTCCTAGTAAGTATTAACCACATTGTTCTTTAACCTTAGTCAAAATTTTAACCTTTGTTCTTTTTAATTAAGTGGTTAACTATTTTCTAGGACACTGATGATGGAACATGGTTTCCGAAAACGTTTTGTCTTTTTAACTTAGCCCGTTTGGGCCTAAAATATACCTATTACAAAGGATTTTTAATTAAATTTTTAATACATGGTATACAGCCAACTACAGGAACGTAGATTCCTTGTGGATATTATAAACTGATTGTGATAAGACAGATTTTATACCTACGGCAATGTTCTTTGAGAAGATTAATAGCAGAATCCCTTAGATTATCATGACAAGCTAGAGGGGGCTCGCAGAAGAATTGGAAGGAAAAATATGCAAAGAGCAATAGGACGAATCATGCTTGGAATATTACTGAGAGACAAGATTAGAAACACCGAGATAAGACGTAGAACGAAGATTAGGGATATTGTGGAAGAAATTACAAAAATGAATGGCGTGGTAGGTCACTAGCCGATATAATACAACAGGTGGACACGGAGAATTCTAGAATGAAGACCAAGGACGACAACAAGAAGCATGGGTAGACCTCAAAAAAAGATGGGTAGATGACATAACAGTAGTAGCAGGCAAACAGTGGATTAGATTGGCGCAAGATAGAGAAAGATGGAAGCAATTGAGAGAGACCTACATTCACAAGTGGATGGAAAATGGTTGACAAAGAGAAAGAGAGAGCTAACCTGAGAGCATGGTATAGAAATACCTTAACCCTACAGGCACCCTAAAAAGAATATTTATTATTTCTTCATTTCTGAGTATGTCTATCATTCTTGCCCCTATAGTTCTTCTGAGTTATTTCATCTCTGTTGATTGTATCCTACTTTGATGTCTTCTGTTTAAAATACAATTCTCTTCTCCGTATGTCAACGTTGGTCAATATATTCGTTTCTTTGATATTTCTTTGTTGTTGAGAAATCCTCTATTTAGAGCCTGTAATAGTTTTCGTGTACTCTCTAGTCTAGCAACGCAACATTTGGCCAGGAATTTTCGGAGATCATATTATTGGACCATTATTTTAACCTGGAAGTTTGAGTGGAGAAATGTACCTGATTTTGTTCAAAATGCAATTAATTCCTCTTTAACAACCACCATTAATCAAGGCTGGCATGATTTTTATAAATTTTGGACAGTCAATCTTATAGTTGTATTTACATTGACATCAGATTTTCCGTTTTTTTTTTGGAAATATAATAAACTTTGTTATTTTAAATAAATTACCCTGCTTTTTTTTAATTTAAAAACACTGAATGTTTTTTATGTAATAGTCCCTTTAATAAGATGCCTATAGTAAATCAAATATGATATTTTCAAATTTATGTGATAATTGTACAAAATATTATCAAATTATCAAAAATGCTTTGTTTGAAATTTCGGTTAATTTTCTTGTCAACAATTTAATAAAGTAAATTTTTAAATTCATGATTTATAGAAGTTGGTACAATTTAACAACATTAAATATAATTTATAACCGTTCACAATCTGGTTCACCCAATTTACGAAGTGTCCTCAGGCCCTGCATGTTGTATAATATAATAAAACCGTTCCAAAATACGCCTTACAGGTACCTTATTGCTAATAGTACGGCTACCCTGTTTTAAAAGTATAAGATTGTTGGTTATGTGGTTTAATATGTTAGTTGCTGGTATTAGAAGCGAACCTAAAACCAACGTCGTGTTTATTTAGTTAAATATTTTTGCCGACAGTTATTTTTCTCAGAAAATTATAAGCCAGAGTTTCATAAGTGAATGCATTCGTGCCAATCGTGATATCATTGAATCATAATGCCCACATTAGCAGTGACTATGAAAAAATAAGCTTTTGTAGAACGGTGTTTATCGATTTTAATATATAAACGACATTGGTGTAGATAGATAGATAGATATTTTTATTTGCCCTTTGTTACATACATGTATGCATAGGGTATGTCAAAAATTACAATATAACATTAAAATAATACATAGTTACAATTAAAAGTAATATACAGTACAAAGACAATAAACAATAAGTCGCTAACAATTGCACAAAACATATTAAAAATACAAAAATAAAAATATGCAACAGACATTGGGCATCTTCTAAATAATTTCAGTTAAACATTCTGTAAATTCACGTACTGAATAAAAGGCATGGCTGATTAAGAATTGTTTTAATTTTTTTTTGAAAATTTCTTAGTGAATTAAAATTTTTAAAACTAGACGGTAGTTTATTAAAAAGTAGGGAGCCTGCATATTCAGGAGACTTTCTGAAATTTGTGTGATTATGATGGGGAAGATAAAGTATCCTTGCATTTCTTGTGTTATACGCGTGTAAGTCAGTTGCTGTTTTAAGAACATTTAACTTAGTGAACGTATGTGATAGTAATTTATAAATATATATTGAAGCAAGCGTAAGAATGTTATTTATTTTTAAAACATTGTCGACAACTGTCCTTAAAGCGTAAACCAAATATTGTTCGAATTATTCGTTTTTGTAGGATAAATACTCTCAAACTTTCCGATGCCTGTCCCCAAACAATAATGTTTTGACTGATTATGGAATACACTTGAGAATAGTATAGTGTAACCAACGCATTTATATTAACGTCGTCCTTTAACGACAATATCGCGAAATATGATTTATTTAATTTTAAACAGGTATTGTTTACGTGTTCACGAAAATTTAAAGTGTTGTCCACAATCGTGCCAAGAAACGTAGTACTGTTAACTGATTTAATAACCACGTTGTCTGCAATTTCGAACAAAGAAGTAGTTTTTTTTCTTTCACCATAAGAAAACTGAATACACACTGTCTTATCCAGATTTATTACCAAATTATTTCGGTAGCACCAGTTTTTAAACGACAGTATTACATTTTTGATCTGAGATTGTGCTAACTCGACGGATTCCGCTGAGACAAGTATGGTGGTATCGTCTGCATACATGAATATATGTTTTTCTGAGATATATTCAGGCATATCATTTACATAAAGTAAAAATAGTAGTGGACCCAATATGCCACCCTGGGTATTCCTAAATTACTGTAGTATATTTCCGAGGAAATATTATTAATAGACACAAAAAGAGGTCTATTTGTTGTGTACGAATAGATCCATGAGTTAACTGGTTCGCGAATGCCTATAGCTATAAGTTTTTCTTTCAAACACACTGGATCAAGACATTCGAAGGCCCTCGAGAGATCAAAGAATATTCCAAAAGTGTACAAATTTTGATCGATTTTTTCATGGATAACTTGAATTAAATCTACTGTAGCTGTTTCACACGAACGTCCTTGTCGAAATCCATATTGTTTATTACTAAGGATTCTGGTTTTATCTAAAAATGACGTAATTACATTATACACTACTTTTTCATAAGTTTTTGCGATAACGCTTAAAATAGATATGCCTCTGTAATTTGACAATAAGTTTCGTGAACCTTTCTTATAAATCGGTACTACTTTTGATGTTTTTAAAATATCTGGAATTTTCCGGTACTCACGAAATAGTTAATTAATTCAGTTATAAAAGGAACTAATTGTAATGAACATTCCTTTAAGAGTGAAACCGGCATGTCATCAAACCCTGTGGACTTCTTGTTTTTAAAAGAACTAATTACCTCCAAAACATCGTCTTCAATGACTGGACAAAAATAAAGTGATTCATTAGGTGTTACGTCTTGTTAATGTATGGTTATCTTTATTCCATTGACCAGTTTTTGGAACTATGGATTCTACCGAATCAATTAGATACTCAGCAAAAACATTAGATATTTCTTTAGGACACTAATTGCCTATTATTGTATTCCAGTTTTTTTGGAAGGTGTATATATCGAGTCCACAAGAAGAAGAAAAAATTAAGTTTGTAAAACAATTACGCAGAGTAACAAAATATTGAGGATCTGATGACTACCAGGTTTCGTTACTCTGTACCTTATTTCATGATAGTTTTAATACTAGACATATTTTTTCAATTTGTAGTGTGATTTTGTTTTAAATTTCCTTTAATTTTTCTACTGTTTTCGCCCTGAATAAACCTTTTTATTTTTTCAAAGCTGTAAAACATCTAAAAAATATAATAAAATTGCTGTTTTGTTAGTGATGTAGAACAATGTGGTCCCACCACAGACACGCGGGGCCATATGTGGCCCGAGGCTCGTTAAACTGCGGCTCCTGCAAACACATTTCAAAAATATTGCCATTGATAGCTTTTACCTGTTCCAACCCTGTCTTCTTATTCTTCTATATGTGCCATCTTCTCTAACAAGGTTGCCAGCGATGAAGGTTGGCAACCATCATGGCAATTCGCACTTTCGATAAGGCTGCTCTAAAGAGCCAGCAGAAGTGCAGTTAAACCAAGTTCTCAAATTGTTTAACCAGGAGATGCGTCTTCTTCCGCGACTCCTTCTACCCTGTATTCTTCCTTGCATTATTAATTGCAACAAGTTAAAACACTCGCCTCTTATGACATGTCCCAGATATTGCTGTTTTCTGACTTTAATTGCATTTAAGACCTCTTTATATTTTCCCATTCTTCTCAACACCTCGAAATTCGTGACTTTATCCACCCAACTTATTCTTAATATCCTTCTGTAGGTACATAACTCGAAGGTTTCTAATCTGTCCGAAACATCTTTCTTTATTGTCCAAGTCTCCAACCCATAAAATAATACGGAGAACACGTAGCATCTCAGAAGTCTTATAGTATCGTCGTCAAACCATATATTATTGATTGGTTGGCTATTTACTTTTATTCCATAGTTAGTTCTTCTAGTGCTTCCTGTCTTTATTCCTCTAAATACAAATTGAACAAAGTAGGAGACATGACACAGCCCTGCCTGACGTCCCTATCAATCTGTATTTCATTAAAAAAGACGTTGTTCACTTTTACCATAGCGATCTGATTATAATAGATAGCGCTAATGATCCTGATGTCTCTCATATCTAAGTTTTTCTTTTCAAGTAATTCGATAAGACGGTTATGTCTGATCTTATCAAAGGCTTTGTTGTAATCCAAGAAAACACATATATACTGGCTGATTAACATCCATGCACCTTTGCACAAGTACATTCACAGCCAATCTCTGGGAATGATTCCTGTACTGTATATTGTATTGAATAAGTCGACCAATTTTTCAATTTGCTGTTCTCTAATAACCGTATTGCGGTTACAGGTATTTCGTCAGGACCTGTTGCCTCGTTGTCCTTTGTTCGCCTTGTCGCCTCTAATACCTTATCTTCTGTTATGTCTGGGCCGTTGTCGAACTTTTCCCGCTCTAGTACTATCTCAGTCCGTTCGTCATTAAATAGCTCTTGAATATATTCCTGCCATCTTTAAGCCTTTCAACGACATCTATAATTATTTTGGCGTTTTTATTCAGCAATATGTTTGATATTTTCTTAATATTAGTGCCTGTTATTTCCCTAATTTTTTTATGAAGGTTTAAGTTATCATATTTCTCTACCAACTGTTTAATCTCTTCGCATCTGTCACTATACTATCTTTCCTTTGCATCTCTGATCTTTTTCCTTATTTCTGTGTATATAATATTATATATGTTTTTTGTCTTTGGTTTTATAAGATCTCCTTGATTCCATGAAATCTAAAATCTCATCGGTCATCCATTAATTTCTGTTCTTGATCAGCTTAGGTGTTAGTGTTGTCTCACATGTCTGTATAAGAGCATATTTTACTATATGCCATTTCCTGTTCGCATCTTCAGTAGGAATAATTTCTATTTTGGTGAGCTCTTCTATAATTTTTAGTGTGACTTGCTCTTTTGTTGATGGATCTCTCCAACGGGATACTTGTATCTCTCTTACTTTGGTTTTAGCCACAAGCTTTTTTAGATTAATTCTAAACCTTCCTACAACTGGGCTGTGATCAGATCTCACATCAGCTCCGGGGTATAATTTTACTGATTTTATGGAGTTTCGGTATCGTTTGCAGATGAGAAGGTAGTCAATTTGGTTTCTGATGACATTATGTTGGTTGTTTGCTAGATATTTCCATGTATAGATTCTCCTGGCGGCAGATCATAATAGGTATTCGCGACAATAAAATCGGTCTCTTGGCAGAATTAAGCCAATCTGTCTGCTCTCTCGTTACGGGTGCCCAGTCCAAAGTTTCCAATAAAATCACTTTGACTTCCTTTACCGATTTTTGCATTTAGATCTACCATGACTATTGTAACGTCTCTAGACTTGGTTACTTCTATAGCTTGTTGTAATTCATTATAAACTGTTCGACCTTCATCGACTTTCTCTGTGAATAATACTTGAATTACATTGATTCTAGAATGAGCTTTTTTTAATGTTACCATCATAACTCTATCTGAGATGGGTAAGAAGTCGTTAAAAATTTCTGGGTAGTTTTGTCAACTAATATCGCCATTCCGTTCCAGTGATTTGCGACATTGTCATTACCAGAGTAGTATATCTTTGTTTGGCCTACTGATATGTCACCTAAATTGGCCCATTTGGTCTTACTTAGTCCTAATATTTTTATGTCAAGTCTTTCCATTTCCTGAATGAAATTATGGACTTTACCTGCTTAGTATATTGACCTAACATTCCACGTTCCTATCTTTATACACTTTCTGTAGATTTTAGTTTTTTTTGGACGATGTGTTACTAAAGGGTATTTTACAGGGATTTCGTTTGATATCGACCTGAGTGGCCCTGTGGTCTATATGTGATTTGCCTTCCCTGCCAGATCTTGGCCTCCGATATCCATTATCAGTAACAGAGTTACTTTATTGTACAGCCATGACAATTGTACTAGGGATATCTGTGTAGAATCTTTAATGTAATGGTTTCCCCTTGCCTTATATCATTTTTATGCCGTTGACAGTTGTTTTTTCGTTACATTCCGCACTTCCTACCACTTACTAACTCATCCGCCCGAAGCCGTTGGTCGGTAAGTGGAAGATTGCTTATACCGGAAATCACTCCGTGAAATTCTCGCCATACCGTCTACCCTCACTTAGTTTTAGTCTTATGAGGACCAGTTATCGAGAACCACCTCCCGTCTATGACGCTTGATCTGGTCGTTCCGATAAAAGGTACTACCTCTATAATACAACTATGCAACCCTGTCAGTTTCCGTAATCTTGAGAAAGTAGTTAACCTTGAACACCCACTCCCGATGAGCGGGGAGTTAGCTTTATTCAGCTGCACGTGTCGTGTTGAATTAACAGTGGCGAAAATTGAATGAGATTGATTGAATAAATTCAGAATGAGTAGTGCCAAAAAATGCAAAATTTTTAAAAAGAATTGTACATTCCAAGGAAAAATGGGAAAATCAATATTTCTTCATCGAATTAAAAGACAAACCTCAGTGTATTATTTGTTGTCAAGTACTCGCGGTATCAAAAGAATACAATATTATTAGGCATTATAAAATCCAGCACAATACAAAATACGACAAATATCAAGGTGAAGTTCGCAATATTCTTAAGAACTTAAAGGTAAATTGAATAAAAAAAAATCTCTATTTACAAAACCGACAGCTGTTCAATCATCAAGCCCAGCAGCATCATATGAAGTATGTTTAGAGCTTGTCAAAAGTAAAAAAGCATTTAGAGATGGAGAAATGATCAAGCGGAGTGCCGTTAAATTGGCGCGATCCTTTGGAGATGAAAATATGGTTAAAAATTTTGAATATGTTTCAGTTTTTTATCAAACTGTATCTAGAAGAATTTTTGTTAGTCGGTGAAGATTTCTGTGTAACAGGAACTTTTAAAACTGCACCACATGAAAGACGGGACCTAAGGTATAAATATATTTGAAGCAGTTAGTGACGCTGTGAAAAATATAGGCAGTTTTCAAAAGTGCTCTTGCGTTTGCACCAACAGAACAAAAACAATGTGTTTAACTATGTTATGATTCATTGCATTATCCATCAAGAAGCTCTCTGTGGAGAGATAATTAAAATCAACGATACTATAAAAACTGTATTGCAGATAGTAAACTGCTTAAGAGGAGGAAACAGAGCTTAGCGACATCGAAAATTGATCTCATTCTTAGAGAAATTAAATACTGAATATGTTCCTAATGTCTTATAAACACAAGGACTTCCTACATTTAGAGATACGCTGGTTGAGTGCAAGTTAATGGCTAAAAATTTTTTTTTCTTTAAGAAAAGAGATCTTACTGTTTTTTGAAATGAAATTTTTTATTAACACGGACGTACTTATAACAAAGCACAGGAAAAAATATTTCTTTATGAACTGGCATTTCTAACAGACATTACCTCTCACTTGAACATATTAAACCTACAACTCCAGGGGAAAAATAAGACAGTATCACAGTTGGTTGGCCACAATGAGACATTTAGCAAAAACTTGATCTTTTCGAGCTTAGAACTTAGAACCAATCAGCAGAATACCAATTAGAGCTGTGTAACTACAGTCCCATTCAATTTTTCAAGCAAAGAAAAATGAATACAGTATCTTTTGGAAGTTAGTCTCCAAGGATCGCTTTTCTAAACTTCGTAACTTTGCGTTGAAACTATATTCAATGTTTGGTAGTACGTATATATGAAAAAGTACATTTTCTGCTTTAGAGCGTATTAAATCTAAAACACGTAATCGCATGGAAAAAGATTCTCTGGAAACGTGTATTAGACTCACTACGACTAGCATAGATATAGATGTGCAAAAGTTAGTAGAGGATAAACCCTTGCCTCAAATATCTCATTGATTTTTTATTTTATGTTAAATTTTATTTTAATGTAAATTGTAAAACATAATAAAATACTTGTAAACAATATTTCGTTTGTATATTATTTTTTAAATAAACTTTTTTTGAACAAGTTGACTAGTTCTCTGGTCTTCATAATAATTTCAAATTTAATACGGCCCTAAAAGGTTGGAGCACACTGATGTAGAATATATAAATAGTAACCTTCCATATTTATTTTGCGTTACGCCTCTGGTGATAGCGAGGAAGTATTTTTTACAAAATTTCGCATGCTTTGGCCTTGATGCAAAATAGCATAAACAAATGTCAGGGGGCATTAACATAATGATTAGAATTTGTTTTTAAATATGTAAATAAAACACCCCATGCATCATTAAGCAGAAATACTTGTCTATAAAATAATAACACATATTAATGAAACAAGATCACTCACAGAAATAGTAGCTTTGTTTAATAAGGATATTAGAATTTGAATTTTTGCGCATTTTATTAAAATAACATAATTAATATTAATGATTTTAATGTAATATTAATTATTAAAAACAGAAGCTAATACCTCAACGTCATTCAGAAACCTAGGTCGCTGGTTATAATTCATTTTAGTTGGCCAACATTTTCCCATTAATAACAATAAACTTTTATATTAATTAACTAAACACATTCTAATTACCAAGCAATATGGATTTGTTGCTTCGTATATGGCTGGCAGGCTGTTTTACGTAACATTTGTGTTCTCTAAACATTTTACTCGAAGCTAAAAAAATACGCCGTTTGATTAATGTCTCTAATAACAGTGTGTATCAAAGTTTTGACAATAATATGGTTATATAATAGCTTAGCGTGCAGAACGGTCTATCATACGAAAGCCATTCGTTACAAAATACTTCAACAGTACCAGTATATAGTGAAACAAATTAAAAGAAGGAATATATATATATATATATATATATATATATATATATATATATATATTCTTCTTCTTACAGTGCCTACGTTCCGGATGTTGGCGATCAACATGGCTATCCTACCTTTGCTTGCTGCTATTCTGAATAGTCCGGTTGTCGATGTATTTAAACCACTTTCTCAGGTTTTGAAGCTAAGATTTTCTTCTCCCTGGTCCTCTCTTTCCAAATACCTTGCCCTTAAGAATGAGTTGCAACAAGCCGTATCTCTGTTCATTCCTCATAACATGGCCAAGATATTCTAGTTGCGCTCTTTGATGGTGTTAATAATCTCGCATTCCTTGCCTGTTTCTACGTAGGACCTCAACATTAGTCACACGATCCACCCATGAAAATTCTTAAGATACGTCTGTAACACCACATCTCGAATGCCTCGAGTTTTCTTAAGGATGCTTCGGAAAGTGTCCAGGCCTCTGCTCCGTATAATAAGGTAGAAAATACATAGCATCTAATGAGAGAAATTTTGGTAGCAAAAATTGGCTGTTAATGTTGGTACCAAGGTATGTGTAGCTGTCCGCTCTGTCAATTTTATGTTGGTTAACCAAAAGCTGAGTATTTCATATTTTGCGCTTACTGACTACCATGTACTTTTTCTTCGTATTAAGATTAAGTTCGTGTTCTCTACTTATATGTGATATATGCGACATTATTCTTTGCAAACCGTCCAGACTATCTGCAAAAACTACTGCGTCGTCCGGCATATCTAATGTCGTTTAGACGCAATTCCGTTGTCTAATACGCCTTTTTGTAGTTCTCCCAGCGCTTGCTCGAAGATATATTCAGAGTATATATTAAATAACACACGGGGAACAGAATGAATCCTTGCCTCACTCCTCTATCTATGGAGACTGCCTCTGGCAATTGATCATCCACTTTAATATTGGCTTTTTGGTTGTAATATATTATATATATATATATATATAATATATATATATATATTATATATATGTATATATATATATATATGTATATATATAATATGTATATAATATATTTATATATATATATATATATTATATATATATATATATATATATATAATAAATATGGAAGCAGAACAAATGTAGAGATCAAGAAAGAACTTAAGAAAGACATCGTGACTAAAATAAAGCATTTGCAGAGTTAGATGGTTAGGACACATTTAGCGAGCAGGAGATGAAGCAGTGACAATACGCAATGATAGAATGGAATCCAGAAGGAAGAAAGAGATGGGTAAGACCAAGATCAAAGTGGCTGAAAAAAAGTTGTTGAGATTGATTCTAGATCAGATTTGAATTTCTAAAATCTTGATAATTCGGATCATCTTTCGAATCATCATCGTCTTCACTAATAAAGTCACATTTTATTTTACTCAAATTATCCGCTATTTCAAATAGTTCAACGTCACTTAATTTTTATTTGCCATTTTACTTATTCTAGAAACTTAAACACAAAAAGAGTAATGTTGTACAAATATAATACAGTGAATAACACCTGCAAGTCAGTAATATACCATCTGCTAAAGGAGTCTCAAACTGCTTCTCCAGAATTCAGCCGTAAACTGTAGGAGCCTAGATGAGCATATAAAAAGTAATCAAAACTGTGTTTCACCAAACGTACACACAGCTTGAAACTGTAATGTAAACATAGCAAGAAAATAAAGAATAGAAAAAATAAGGGCTAGTAGCATAGGGAGAATAATAATCATTCAATTAATTATTATATATTCCATATTAAATACAGTAACGTATACATTTTTAATTATACAAATAATAACAATTGACCTAGTTTGACACAAGCCCGAATGTTTAAGAATTACGAAATCTGAAGACCTTCGTGAAAATTAATAACAACTACCATGTTACATTCCAACCGTGGAACAGTACTGCAGAATCAGCAAAATAAACTAGGAATGTTCGCGGACATAAAAACTAAAAAAATTGGTCAACCAGCGTCAGTGATAGCTGGCACCGTGACTGCCCGCTCAGGCAGTGATCGCCGGCTCCGGGTCGGACGCGATAGCGTCCAGTACGCGATCAGTAATAGCAGTCGGTGTCTTCTGGACAGGGTTGTTAATACGAGAGTCGGCACCAGGTGCGGATTACGCGCGATTGTTATATTTCGACGGGGTATAGTTCCGTATCAGTGTCGGTACTGAAAGAAATCCGATTTCCAGAGGAACTGAAGGGCGTATCATTAGCTAGAGTCTAAATACGCGAAAGGTAACAAAATTCTATATACTAACCCGAGTAAATTATAGTATTACAGATTGTCACCCATTTACTTTCTTGCTAAGATCTCTTCTCGTCTCCTTCGCGCCGAACGAGTTATTATTAATTATATCTGACAGCTTGTTAACTTAATTGTAAACCACATAGTATATTCAATACATTTGTAGACTCTAAAATTGGTTTTTATGTTCCTTCCGACCGATTCAGACAGAGACCAGAAGAGTACCAAATTTCGGCTTATACATTTATCCGGCTTCTAAAGTAAGCCCATAGACTCAAACTCTTTACAGGACCTGAGACCTAGAAAGTCCTTAACCCCTATTCCGAAGTTCCTTACCTTCTCGTAAATCCACGAAGGCGAGCCAGCCCTCCAGACTAGTGGGACTATGCGTAAATAGGACATGCTCTACTGTTTTGTCTTCTCATTCACACTTCTTGCATAGAGGTGTGTCTACTAGCCCTAATATGTGGAGGTGTTTGTTTAGTTGACCAGTTAAAAAACCCACTGTCAAGCGTAGGTTTTTTGGTCATTACCATGTACATCTTTGATTCTGACTTTTTAAGGTTATTTATTGTTGCCTTGACAAGTCTATATCCTTGCCCTATTTCCCACGATATTTGCAGAATTCTTCTGTAACACAAAAACTTAAATGCGACAAACTTATTCGATTTTTTAATGTCCAGGCTTCCAAGTCTTAAATAGGAGTAGTGCATACGTAACACCGAAGCATTCTTATGTATAGTTCTAATCTTAAATCCCCACAACAAGTTTAGGGAATGATGCACGTGCTATTTCAATACATGCCTTAATTTTTTTGGTTTGGCCTATATTTGTTTTTATTCATGTTTCTAAGTATTTGTAGGTATACACACTCTCACTTACAGTATCGTCAGCAATCAACTGGAGGTTTGCATTTGCTGATTTAGTCATGATCATGCATTTAGTTTTTTCATCCTTATTCATCCTTAGTCCGTATTCATGACAGCATTCATTAAGTCGTTGCATTACGTTCTGTAAATCATTGTTGTTATCCGTCATTAATATTGTATCGTCTACAAAACGCAACTTCTGCGTTAAAGATTTACCTTCTATAAAATCTGAGAGCGCTTCTTTAAATACTGCTTCACTGTTGACATTGAACAGTAGTGGTAACAGCATGCCACCCTGGCGGACTCCTCTCTGTATTTTGATATCTCGGGTATTCTGGTTGTCAACTCTTACCTTGGCAATTTAATTCCAATATAGATTAGATATACTTTTCGTATCACGACTGTCAATATTTTTTCTTTTTAATATATCTACAAGCTTTTTATGTTGAACTTTGTCAAATGCCTGATCAAAATCTACAAAACATAAATACATATCCATGCATCTCTGGGCCAGCACATTCATGTTGAACAAAACATCTCTTGTACCCATACCATTTCTAAAGTCAAATTTTGTTTCACTAATTTCATATTCAAGAGTTTTAACGATTCTGCTGTGTATTTTTCAAAAATGTTTTAAGTGTGTGACTCATTAAAGCTATTGTTCTGTGATCTGAGCAAGATATTGCACTTGACTTTTTGGGTATTGCCATAAAGGTAGATTGCAGCCATTATCTGGCAGTCTGATATATTCGATTAAAGAGTTCAACCATTACATCAATATTTTCTTTATCAATGATTTTTAATAATTCAATACGCATCCCATTAGTCGCCTCTTAAGACAGATAGGCACCAGCATTCTAGCTGTACTAGTTTCGCCCGTTCACTCGCTGGGAGCTACTAGGATTCAGCTTCTGTTAAACAGTTAAATTAAAGGATCGATTTAAAAAAAAAATTTAATTAGATTAAAAAAGTACTATTTTTTGTTTTTTAAACAACATATATTTCGGTCCACAACGGTATTAATATAATGACACTCCGTGAACACTTTTATTTCAATATCTTATACCGTAAGAAAAGCTAAGATCAGATTCTACTGCTACCCACCTCATGTTTATATTTTCTCGTGACGAGCAATTAGGTCAAAGTAACATTGACTTTGTCTTTTGTTATGTGCGATGAACAATTATGTATCTTTAATTATTAAGTAATGTAAGACGATAGCCATCAACCTTACGTAAAAAATTAGCTGTTTTAAAACTATTTAAATTTTATGAAATAATGGGTTTGTCGTAAATTTACATTTTGAGGTAATTACGCTCCTTTGAAGATAAGTTTAATAACATTTTTTTGGTAAATGGTATAGGATATATTTTTTGAAGTACAGAATGCTTTATGAAAGCTTGCACATAATCTATTTCTTATTTTTTAAATTAAAATAGATGTTATTACATATTTAACAGGTTGACTGCCAATCTCTTTTTCCTTGTATTGCCAAAGAGTCTTTTGAGTACCACATATAGCACTCAGTCAAGAAGATAAGTTCAAATATTGAGCGTCATATATGAAACTCTACCCCTCACAACACTTTGTCCTAATACGAGGAGTCTACTTTTGTGCTATTTGTCTTCCATGCTTGGTAACGATATTCCTATAGCATATTGGCTGCAGCGGTTTCTTTTTAGACACTTTACTAAAAATTATGTAAATTATTAGCAGGCATTACACAATCGCGTTTAATAAGCATATCTTTAATAATTTCCTGTCTGAATTTTGTTCTTTTTATTGATTTATTTGTGACTTTAGATACTTTAGAATATTTAACTAACTGTACTATTTTATTTTCAGTTTTTGGATTTCGATAATCTTCCAGACACGAATTTCACGTGCGTAGGCAAAGTTATCGGCGGTTATTATGCAGATCTGGAAACGAACTGTCAAATGTTCCACGTCTGTACTATTGGCCTACTTGACGAGCCTACGGACATTAGATTTTTGTGCCTAAATGGAACAGTTTTTGATCAGGTAAATACTGCTAGACTCTTTTAAATTCACTATCCTGTTTAAATTTCACTTATTTGTTGGCTACTAAAGTTGAACTGGGTATAAATAACGTACACTATTATTTACAGATTAAGGTCCAATTGACAGTGATGACAGAACATAAAAACCACTACAACTGGGAGACCATTTGTATGGCCTAAGTATTTTGAAAGCTGAAATTGTACACGCTATCAAACTATTAAAAAGTAACAAAACCCCAGGACTAGATGATATGTACGCAGAAACAATCAAGTTACTTAATGAAGAAAACCTAGACATTATTGTCAAGCTCTTTAACGACATTTACGATACGGGCCAGATTCCAAAAGATTTTCCATTTATCGCCCTACCAAAAACACCACGTGCGAACTTCTGCAATTACCACCGACTAATAAGCCTAATGAGTCACTTTTTAAAACTTTTCCTGAGAATACTGCACACTAGATTGTTTAAGAAATGTGAAGAGGTCAGTGGATGGAGTCAGTTTGGTTTTTATAAAATGGCACGAGAGAAGCAATCTTTAGTGTGCCAACATTAATACAGAATTGTTTAGATCAAAGAAAGGATGTTTTTGTCTGTTTCATCGATTATGAGAAAGCATTCGATAATATAAAACACGAATTGATGATAAAATACGTACAAGAGTTGGGATTGGACGCCAAGGATATAAGAATTATCGCCAATCTGTATTGGAATCAGACAGCAATAGTAAGTCTTCAAAATTTCAACGAAACAGAAGATTTCTCCATTAAAAAAGGAGTAAGGCAAGGTTGTGTACTGTCTCCAATGCTGTTCAATTTATACGGAGAAAAAGCCTTCGCAGAAGCAGTGGTAGACTGTAATAAGGGTATCAGCCATAGTGGCAGATAACATCGAAGATCTTCAATGCCTAACCTAAATAATCTAACTATTGCAAGTGAAGCTCGGGGTTTGAAAATAAATATCAAGAAGACAAAAACAATGATTATAAGTAGAAATGATTACCTCAACGCAAAGATATATGTCTCTGGAGAAGAAATCGAACGGGTCAGGCAATTTAAATACTTGGGTTGTTTGCTAAACGAAGGTTGGCACCCCAGTAAGAGCAGAGTTGAACAAGCCAGAAATGCT
Source organism: Diabrotica balteata (assembly GCA_918026665.1). Classification (NCBI taxonomy): domain Eukaryota; kingdom Metazoa; phylum Arthropoda; class Insecta; order Coleoptera; family Chrysomelidae; genus Diabrotica; species Diabrotica balteata. The sequence goes on along the minus strand of OU898279.1, from coordinate 155,145,370 downwards.
TTTTTGAGGCTTCGTAAGTTTCTGACTGATCGCAAATTGGACTTCAACCTCCGATACAAGATGCTTAAGTGTTACGTGTGGCCTCTTCTCTTGTACGAAATAGAAGCATAGACGTTAAAGGCCAGTTCCATTAACAAACTTGAAGTGTTTGAAATGTGGTGCCTGCGTCGAATGCTTAGAATATCATGGACGGACAGAAAGTAAGAAAGACTGCATACTTGGGGCACATATTACGAGGAGAAAGATACACTTTTCAGCAACTGATACTCGAAGGGAAGATAGAGGGTAGGAGAGGTTTGGGACGTAAAAAATGTCATGACTGCGCAATATTCGACAATGGACAGGAATCCACAGCTATGAAATGCTTTGCAATGCTGCTAAAAACAGAATTATTTAATCCTGGCTATTAACATCTCACCTGACAAGACGATGTACGGTGGACGCCTACGCAGAAATGCACGGCACCTTAAGAAGAAGAATTGACAGGGTACGGCGCGCTGTAAATCGTCATCCCAAGTGGTAGATTTGTAAAAATGTCAAATCATTGCAATTGACGCGCGATAGTGTTCAACGAATATTGCGGAAGGACTTTAAAAAACTTTTACTAAGACAATGATGAACAATTTTTTAAATAAACGTGGTATTGAAAACATTATTTTTAGTGATTAAGCCCATTTCCATCTTAATGGATATGCGAACAGACACAATTGCCGATATTGGGAAACAGACAATCCACGGCAAAAACATCAACGACAATTACACTTTTAAAAAGTGGCCATATGGTGTGCCATTTCCGCCAGAAGCATAATTGGGCAGTACTTTTTTGAAGATGGTGCAGGACATACGGTTATTATGAACAGCACTCGCTAAAGAGTATCGTCTACACCGATCCAATACCAGAAAACGATGCAGTAACTGAAAGCATTACCAATGCTATACATGACATAACCATTTAGATGTGCCAGCGAGTTTTTCGCAGCTGCACTCTAGACTACAGCTGTGCAGAGACGGCTAGCATTTCGAAGTTGAGCAAACGGTGTTTGTTCACATAATCCGCTTTTAAGTATTACATTATTAAATTGTTTTACAACGATTTTAATGTTCTTTCAGATTAAAATCCGATTTTTTCTTCTTCTTGGCCTTAAAATGTCTTGTATAGAAGATCTCCGAAGTACATTTAAAAAGTTTTCTGGAAGTTTAACATTTTCAAATTGAATGATCAAAAAGGTATAGCAATGTTTATCAGACGCGCGAGTAATGTGTTATAACGTAGCATTGGTTGCACATAGCTGTACCGACGTAGATCTATTCCTGATAAATAGTAGCTTGTTATTAAAAGGCTATAGCGGGATAAGATGGTCAAAATTGCACCATGCTCGATTCAGTTTTGGGCCTGGCCATTCGAAAGGACATAATTAAAAACTCACTCAGTTAAATTTTCAAGTCCCTAGGTGCCTCTGGGGGTTCGCTATGGAAAAAACGTATTTAAAAAAATTTTTTTAGGCGCTGTATTGCTACAAAAAATCTGAAAAAAATTCATGAAAGCGTAGTTTAATAATACAATACTACCTGATTTTTTTCAGATTTTTAGCTTGAAAATTGAGACAAGGAAAAATATTTGAAATTTTCAGTAATATTTTAGGTTATGTCGGAAATTTTTGGCCAACTTTAAAACAATGTTTTTTTATGGGTTTTTCCCGTTATTTCGAATGGCATAGGTATTATTATCATTTTCAACGTGGAAAATGTCTAAAAATCGAAAAAAACTGCTTTTTTGGCATTTTTCTGAAGCACCCCACCCTTAACAATAAATTGTATGGGCCAAGGAACAAAACAAAAACAAATAAGTATTAAATAGAAAACAAAAAATTTATTTATACTGCCATAAGATACAATAATGTCAGTTTTTATAAAATAAAAAATTATTAATAAAATAAACATAAATTAGGTTTTTTAGTGAGATGGATGACTCATAGCCTTAACAACATACACCTAAATTATTGATAATTCATATTTTTATATGTATTCTTACCTTTAGAATCGAAATAAGCTATTAAAACTGTTGCTATATAGTTAAGAGTAAGGCATGGACGAGCATGGTACGAGCTTATGAATGTATATAACAAGGATCTCAAAAGTCATGGAACTATATAGATATGCGTTTGTGTATAAATGCATGTACATTGTGATATAATATCACGTATATATGTAGATATATTCGCTAGCTTATAATTCCACAACTTTTGAGTGTACAAGTGCGTTCTAATTCACGATTCATTTTTCAGAGTCTTTTGAGGTTATGTAGTAAAAACATGGAGACATTGGGGTTTTTCGGTTTTTCAGAATGTTGTGAGATAAAACTAATGCTTTGAATAGCTGATTTTGATTGTAAAGGGAAAGATACATGTGAAAATGTAAATTACCATTCATTTAGACACTGAATTTAGAGATTATAATAGCGAAAGCTTAAAAACAACGCCAAAAAACGGGGTATGGGGCATGCTGTAGGAAAAAAACAATAGTTTTAATAGCTTGTTTCGATTGTAAAGGTAAGAATACATATAAAAATATGAATTATCATTAATTTAGATGTATGTTGTTAAGGTTATGAGTCATCCATCTCACTAAAAAACCTAATTTATGTTTATTTTATTAATATTTTTGTTATTTTTTAAAAACTGATATTATTGTATCTTATGGCAGTATAAATAATTTTTTTGTTTTCTATGTAATACTTATTTGTTTTTGTTTTTTTTCCTAGGCCCATACAATTTATTGTTAAGGGGTGCTTCAGAAAAATGCCAAAAAAAGCAGTTTTTTCGATTTTTAGTCATTTTCCACGTTGAAAATGATAATAATACCTATGCCATTCGAAAGAACAGGAAAAAACCCATAAAAAACATTGTTTTAAAGTTGGCCAAAAATTTCCGACATAACCTAAAATATTACTGAAAATTTCAAATATTTTTCCTTGGCTCAATTTTCAAGCTAAAAATCTGAAAAAAATCAGGTAGTATTGTATTATTAAACTACGCTTTCATGAATTTTGTCAGATTTTTTGCAGCAATACAGCGTGTAAAAAAATTTTTTTTAAATACCTTTTTTTCCATAGCGAACCCCCAGAGGCACCTAAGGACTTGAAAATTTAACTTAGTGAGTTTTTAATTATGTCCTTTCGAATGGCCAGGCCCAAAACTAAATCGAGCATGGTGCAATTTTGACCATCTTATCCCGCTATAGCCTTTATATATTTGTATAAAATATTGTGTAATTATTGGATTTCTTGGTTTATCTGTTATTCCCACTTAAAATAGTATGTTTTTGGAACCACAGTATCATTTTCGCCTTCTTAATAACAAATATATTTTATTATTTGTACCTACATTATTTATATATTTATATAATAAATATTTTCACTAATTTTTTTAGGAAACTCGAGTCTGTGAAAGAATAGACGAAGTTGACTGTACAAAATCTGAACAATATTATAGTTTAAATTTAGAATTATATGGACATAGTCAATCCTCTAATATAGAAGGTAACTATCCTTATATTTTGAATATGTTTTATAGATTATATTTTCAATTTTCAACCAATAAAAACTATTAAAATATGAAGTCAAAGGTGAAGAAACGTATTCTTGTACAAAATCAAATTATTAAGAATATCAAATAGTCCACTGAAAAGTTACATTGAGATTATATTTTTGAGAGGACGCAATTTTATTTTTTTGATGTATGGAAGTGGTCAGTATAAGCTCAAGTCCAAGTTTGTGGCCTCGCCACCCTTGTCCACCTGTCGTTATTGGGGAAAAATGGGGCAAAGGGTTTTTGCGCTGTATCTGCGTAAATTAACAACCCTACAGATAATTGTATTTAACATTATTTGTAGCAAATTAAATATTCTACCACTTTATTTTTATTACTCTATTTAGTAAATCATAAAAAACAACTTCTACTGCATCGTTAGAAGTCCTGCTGAATCTACCACCACTTCATATCTTTATACAGGGCAAAGCCAGATCAATGATGCACAGATTAATCCATAGTCAGCGACATATAAACCAGATGCATGGTGCCGACAACAAAAAGCTAATTGAGAAGCTAAAGGCCGATATTGTGATGGGGCAACCTATCGATGCAACAGCTACGAGATACAGCTTTAACAATAAGTTCACAATTAAGATACCAGGCAGAGACGACTGGAATAAAGTTGTACCCATACAAGCTGCTGCTACCTGGTACACGGATCGCTCAAAAACATCGGAAGGTGTGGGAGCCGGCGAAGTAGGGACGAATCAAGGGATACATTTTACTGTAAGTTTATCTAAGGATGTGACTGTTTTCCAGGTGGAAATAACGGCAATCCATCACTGCGTGGAAGAAATAGAAAGGCAGAACAGAACTATCTTCTGCCTATTACTGCCTGACTATCTTTTTTGTAGAGGTCAATTGGCGAAAATGGCGGAAAATGGCGGCAAATGCGGAAGAATTCACTAGAACAAAGACAGGCGAAACAGTTCATTACAGAACATTGGCCAAAATTTACAGCAGGCCTAATAAGCAAAGCAGGAAAATATCCAAAGCCATAGTAGGTCTTCTAACAGGGCACTGTAAGCTGAATAGACACTTTGAAGCTGATGGGATTATTAGATGATGACCTGTGCAGATTCCGTCACCTCGAAGAAAAAACAGCAGAGCACATTCTATGTCAGTTTGACAGTCTGGCAAATGTGCAGTTCTTTGCATTAGGAGAAGAAAATCCACTGTCAAATAGCTACATGGAAAGTACAATCTCGAAGCTATTAAAAAAGGTCAGGCTAGAGAATATTATCTAGGACTAGAGGACCATAATAGTAGGAATATTCCAAAAGGCCACGTCTCTAAATATATCTATTTATCATAAAAAGAGTATTGATCATAGTGAATGTATATGTTGTGTGGTTCTGTAAATAAGTTTTAAAAGTCATTGGCGTATGGGGTGTCCTAGGCTGACGATGGGTTCCAAGGTGTCCTAAGTGTTCCATAAACTCTCTACTTAATTCGTACGTAACTTTTCTATAAGCTGTCCAAGTTGCTCACCACAGTATTGTATAAATAAAATTTGACCTTTTTGTTTAAACACTTTATCTTTTTTCTAATTTATCTAATAAAATAAATCTCGTTTTGACACAACATTAAATAATCTTTTTCGATTTTTTAAATACCAAAATGCTATATTGGTTTATTGATGAATAATTAGGCAAATTTTTTATTTAGTAAAATTTAAAAATTTTATAATGTTATTAAATATTTTAAGGAATTTTAATTTATATTTTATAATTAGTTTCGTAGAAAATATGAAATACATTGAATATGCACGTAATTTCTCATGCATATTTTCAGATTTGCAATTAATCAACGTATCCTTTACGCATGATTAATATTTCATTTAATTATTATAGTGGGCTGGAATTCTAACATTTAAGTTTCAATTTGAATAATTTGATCTATGCAAAATTTGATTTATATAACAGTATACTATATATATAGATATATATATAAAATATATAAATATATAAATATATATATTATATATATATATATATATTATATATATATATATATATATATATATATATATATCAACGCTTGAAAGGTAAAACAGCTAATACGCCAATTGTGAATTTTACAGGAGAACCGTTTAAAGTTTGAAATTTTGAAAAAAAAATCATAATTTTTGTTGTAAGCATACTATCTTGACAAATCTTAGGAAAATAAATGTTATATAGTAGAATCCTTTTATGCTATAAATTTCTAAAAGAAATATTATCTAGTTTTAAAATTAATGGCGCATTATACAAAGTGATTCTTGAATGCAAACAGGAGAAATGTATTATAAACATGATGCATTACATAACCAGGTAACTGAAAACGGCTAATTTACCAAATATGAGTAACTTTGTGAGAAGGTGAAATGTTTTATAATGTATTTATGTTATGAGATGCATGCTATTAGAAGTGTCTTTTGTGAAAATTACAAGAATATAAGTCATTCTCGGTTTAAATTCTAATATTATTGTATTATATTTATTGCATCATTATTAGATATTCTAGACATTTTACATCAAAAGACGAAAAGAAATAGTTTCAAGTTAATGGAAAATACTTTATTACTACGAAAAAAAAAGGTTTTTTGAGGTTTTTTGACAAAAACAATAAAAAACACATCAGCAATATTAAAGTTGAAGTCCATCTTCTTCGTCAGTTTCTGGAAGGACATCATTTACACTATTACCTCTAGGTAGATTTAAATATTCATTATGATATTGCAAGGGTATTACATTCGAGTGGCACAATTTATTCAGATCGTTATATTTTTGTTTGGAAATTGACAAAGATGTTGGATATAAGTTGCAATTTGGTGGATTCTTTACTTTACCGCTGATTTGTATGATCTCTCTCTTGAGCATCTGAAGCCATTGAAAACTTTGCATACATCTTAGTTGGTTCAGACTTCTTGAATGTAGCGACTCTTATTTTACTTATTTTTCCTGCAAGATTTCCTTTAAAATATTTGTCTGATATGTCATCCCATGAAATGAAATCTTTATGAAACATGGGGTGAACTGCATAAGGTTCAGGAATGTTACGAGCTAATTCAAAAACAGTTGGCCATTGTGAAGGTGCCCAAATAATATGCTTAGCTACGCTTTTTTCTATGACAGAATGCATGCTGTCAACTGGCATGTAGGAGTGACCTGGCAGAAGATAATTAATCTGGATCACATTTATATTTTTGCAGGACATCAAGTTGTAGTGGAGAGAGGCCAAAACAGTACGGTTCTTATTTTGACCTGGGCATGAGTCACAATAAAGCAGTTAGTTTCGTGATTTTCCCACGGTCATCAATTTTTTTCATGAACGATACTAGACATGTGGCTATTTCGTTAGCTCCTCTCTTTCCTTGGCTTTCATTCCAATAATAGCAGTGGCCTTTCCTTGTTGTACTTTCATAGAAAGTAAAGTTATACAATGCCAATTTTCTGGAGTAATAAAGTAACATACTTTCTCCGTACGGTGTATTTAAAACTTTCTGTAAGTCGAAGGAGACACACAGGATACTTCTATTTTTCTCATGAATTTTTTGGTGATATTCAAATCTCTTCTTACTTTCAACTTTTTCTTTATCATGTTCTTGCTTTTCTACTTCAGTTTCCGGTCTAGGGTTGTTTTCGAAACCAACACACTTGACACATTTGTCTTTCTTGGGAATATGAATTCCGATATTGAATTCGTTCGTAAATATTTTTCTAAATAACCTCTCTGACACAACATCTATACCTGTTTCTATTTCTCTTTTCTTATATAGATTATAAAGATTTGTAATATTCTTAAACTCATTGGGCAAATAAAGTTTGGTCGGAGTCTTTTCTTGCATAGTGTGACGGCACTGCTGGCAAACTTGTAATGAAGTTTCTTACAGAGTTCAACACTTCTTCTTTTGTTTTATTCGGAGGGATAGTTTTTCCTCGCATATCCTCTTTTCCCAAACCATAACAAGCATTAGAGAGTGTGTAATAAACATATCTTTGTGATACATTCAAAGTAGATAATAAAAACTTCAGACAAACTTGACGTTGTCCTTCACCTTCATTAATAAAATATAGAAATGTATTGGACTTTCTGCTTTCATGTTTTACTCTCTTTCTCTTAACAGATTCTTTCTTTGACATCGAAACAAGCCAATCGCGACGTCGTTGTGGAGATAGTGACCAAAAGTAATTAAATATATTCAATCTTCTTTCCTCAGATATATCGTCACAGCGATTAGTGCATTTCTTTGGTTGACATGGATTTGGTCCTATTTCTTTTGCTGGAACTTCTATGCCATTTTTCTTCTTATATTGTTTGCCACTTCGATATAGTTGTTGCCTTTCGCTCGCTTTATTAGGCCGATTTTTCTTATATGCTGATTCTCCCACTGTTCCATTTTCAGCAGCAACCGCTTTTGTTTTCTTCTTTTTCCTTTTCAATTTCTTTTTGGCTGCTGTTTCCTCTGTACTATCTTCTTCCTCAGACGAACCTTCCCAAGAACTTGAATCGCAGTCGTACTCTAAAATTCTTTCTTCTTCATCTAAGAAGTCTGTATAGGCCGATTGCAAAACCATTTTACGGCTACGAAAGTTAACTACCTTGCTAGGTCCAGATGTGGTATCATCAGCTGAAACGTCTCCGGCATTACCACTATACAAGTCTATACCCACGGTTTCTTCAAGAACTGGTGAATTTTGAACATCTTGTACCAATCTTTGATTTGTATTGAAGTAATTTTGCTGGTCAACTGGGGTGTCAATATCCAAACATTGATTATTATTTGAGTGGATCTGCATTTCTTGGGAAACTATTAGTAAACATTCATCAGTCAATAGTGAATTTTCAGGAAAAACTTCAGACACAATAGCAGGAGCAACTAATGCAGATGCATTGTTTTGAATTGGTTGTAAATCTGTATAAATTGGCGACGCCTGATAAATAAGTTCAGAGGAACAATCAGGTACAGGTTGGCTTTGTTCTAAATAATCCATAGAAGTGCGGCTGCAAGTATTTAAATTATGTTGTTCAATCACATTTGAAGAACCAGCAGCGTGATATAAACCCGTGATCTTCTCTGGATGTAGTTCATAATTTATTACTGTTTTGGTGGGAGACATTGGTGCATTAGTTAATGCACCAATGTATGTAAAAATGTATTTATTACACCATACATAAACTGACAGAGAAAAATTAGTTGTTTACAAGCCGAATAATGCAAGACTGGCCAAAAGTATCCATTAGAACGTTAACATTGCATATTTTGTATCATAAAAACAAAGTGTAAATTGTTTAAAATGCCTTTTATCTTTGGAAGGACCGTCTTCGAAGTAGATAATGTAGCACGTGTGATATTATTTTAAACAGATAAAATGTATAATACGCCATCTGTACCCGTAACTGCCGTAAACAAAATTGTTTTAAGCACCACTATGTAATATATATTCTGCCATATGAAATGACTAACACGGCTTCAAGGCTCTGATATCTGAAAGTAAAATTGACTTATTTGCTAGAAGTAAACTTGTTAGGTGTGTTATACGACAGATAACATATTTTTGTATTAAAATTTGGAGCATAAGACACAGTTGCTTTCAAAACCATCCTAAAAATAAAATGTTTAATACGCCAAAAAAGTAGTTCAAACAGCCTAAATTCCATTTGTACATACATAGAAAAATTCACTGAATCTTATCGTGTATAAAGTCTATTTTGCAAAAAGTGGCGTATTATACATTTTACCTTTCAAGCGTCGATATATATATATGTATATATATAAATGGATTTAAATGGATTTTTATCTGAGTTTGTTGTTCATGAATTTCATGAAGCCATCACAATGTGGGTCGACTCTGAAATAAAAGAGAGAAAAAGATTAGTAAATTGTTAAATAAATTAATTTTGACTTACCTGGTATAGTGTTAATAATTTCTGAATAGTATAGTTGCCTAGTGTATAGGTGAATCGTCTAAACCTTAAAAAAAAGAAGAAGAATTCTTAAAAAATATTTAAACATAGAAATTTTAAAAAATAAATGAAGGAAATTTATTTAAAGTGTCAAGCAAGTCTGTGGGAGCTAAATTAATAGGGGTTTTGTTAAATAAGAAATTACAATGATGTGGAGATGAAAAGAATAAATTGTATTAATAGAATAAGTTTTATATCTGAACATTTTTTTTATATTCCCAAATTAGATGTGATTAAAGTGATTATGAGAAATTAATGTGGCTTGACAAATGTGTCAGAACAGGACAGTTTTATGGTTTAAATAAATTTTAAATAGAAGACGAAAAAAAGAAAAAAGAACGTTGGTTGCGGTTAGCAACGGAGAAATTATTTTGGAGATGCCGACGCTAATTTTAGACTCTCTTGCCCCGAAACTGTGGAATAGGCCGGGAGTGTTTTCAACTCGTCTGATTTAAATTTAGTTTTTCCACAGTTTCCAGTGTTTTGGAAGAGCAGAGATATCCAGAATTTGTTCCAGAGAGTAAGAGAAACAATTTGAGTTATAAATTATTATTGGAGTACAGAAATTTCATTGAGATTGAGAAAATTAAAATTCATGAATTAACAGAATTGCGATAGGCCTTATAAATTGAAAAATATTAATGATCATTAAATTAAAACTAGAGTAGTACGTACCTTAAATTCCGAAGAGAGGATTGATATTCCAGTTTCACCGATTATTTTGCGAGAAGTTAGTTTTCTTTAAAGAAATCAGAACTGTTTTAAAGTGAGGTTGGATAATAATTTAGGGGATCATTTGTAATTTTGATTATATTTGAATGCAAGTTGAAAGTCAGCGGAATAAAGTGTTCAGTTTCTTTTTCTTTATAGTTCATTTAAACACTTTATAAAGTTGCAATATTTATTTAGATTTCAGGTACTTGTAGAAAGTCTCCACATTTTGTAATCGATTTTTATTGTCACGACACTAAACCATATTAAGGTTTACACGATTCCTATTTTTGTAAATTTTAAAGGCAACCCAAGTTGCAAACGAATTTTATTGTTCAAAATAAATTTGTTCAATATTAATAAATAACGTGCTTCATTTGGGTTAATTTATCAAAAGTCTAAAGTAAATTTTGGTTTAATTTCTGTTTGAACTCTACCAGGAGACTACAGAGTCGACGTCACACAGTGACAGATTGCTAAGAACACATAATTGAGCTAGCCGAGGTATATTAAATTAAACAACGAACCACATACTTTAAAAATACAACATTTATTATCAATAAAAATAAAATTAATAAAAACATAACCTTTTCAAATATATATATATATATATATATATATATATATATATTACTATATATATATATTATTGCTCTATTAGTTGTTGCTCTGCACATCACTGAGTCTTATAACATTATTGCTTCAAATTAGTCACATTGCTCCTGTAGTCTCTCTCTGTAATCTCTCTCATTAGATGCTATGTATTTTTCTACCTTATTATACGAGTAAGTAAGGCCTGGGACACTTTCGAAGCTTCCTTAGAAAACTCGAGGCATTCAAGATGTGTGTTACAGACGTATCTTAAGAATTTCATGGGTGGATCGTATGACTAATTGTTGAGGTCCTACGTAGAATAGGCAAGGAGATGCGAGATTATTAACACCATCAAAGAGCGCAAACGAGAATATCTTGGCCATGTTATGAGGAATGAACCAGAGATACGGCTCGTTGCAAGTCCATCCTTCGGACAAGGTATTTCGAAAGAGAGGACCAGGGAGAAGAAGAATATCTTGGCTTCAAAAACCTGAGGAAGGTAGTTTAATACATCGACAACCGGGACTATTCAGAATAGCAGCAAGCAAAGTTAGGATAGACCATGTTGATCGCCAACATCCCGAACGGATAGGCACCGTAAGAAGAAGAAGCTCCTGTAGTGATCCTTTTCCAAGTTAACATTCTCTTCTGCATCGTACTGATGACGACCAAATAGTTAAAAATACGTATTTATGGTTATCTTCCATCTTCTTATATACATTTTTAATGTATATACATTAATAAGGTATAGTTGGTTCATTCATCTTAGTTCTATCTGACGTGATATAGATTCTTATTATGCAGTTTCTACCTGTGTGCTACATTTAAGCATCGATCTTTTCTTTTTGTTTGCACGGTGCAATAAGTGAAAAGAATAATAATATAATATGAATACAGTTATTGACCAATACGGTTATTGACAAATAGCATTTGGACAAGAATTGCAAATAATTTTGCAAATGTTTTCCTATATTTTACATTTTAGGTCTACAAGGTCAAGTATTATTTAAATAAATCTTTGGCAATTTTAGCAATATAAATATACTTACCCATATTACTACAGCTTCGTCAGTTCCCCAATTTCGTTATTGACAGCCTCGTTATGTTTCTGCTTTATTCTGGTATTACTTGATTACCTATTCGAGCGTTTAAAATCCCCCAATATTATCATCTTCCCTCTGACTTGATCTATTACTTATTGTAATTGGTCATAAAACGCTTCCCTTGCTATTTGAGGCCTGTTATTTTCTGGGCCGTATACTTTCATGATGTTCAAGTCTTTCTGCTCCATTTTTATCTTTACTTTTACTATTTTTTCTGATATGTATTGACACTCTTTGATGTGATTCTGGTACCTTTGGTTTATTAGTAAGGCTACACCTTCTTTGGCCTGTTTTCTTTCGCTGTTTTGCACATATCTTCATTCAAGTTCGACGATTCAACACCATATAAAAGAAAAGAGAAGACGTAGCATCGCAGCATTCTTACATTTGTATCAAGATGAGAGGTTGTGACTCTTGAAACAAGGCCCCCATCCGATTGAAGGTGTGAACCTAGCTTTTGCGATGCGTGACCTAATCTCCTGATTGTTGTTTATTCTTCTTTCTTAGTACTTGAGTTATTTCTTGATCCCTTGGGTTGAGCGATCTGATATTACAAGTAGTAGTTCTCATCTGGGTTTTGGATATTTTTCGTTTGTCCTTATTTCTTACATTGTTTCTGTGAGCAGTATTTGTTTTTACGATAGGTAGATTGCTAACCTTGCCAATCACTCTTCACATTTTATTCGGGTTTGAAACTGGCTATCTTAACCCCAGAGCTTGTCAATCCACCCCGCAATCACCTCAGACAGTACAAAACAGTCATCAGACCAATAATGACATACGCTGCAGAAACAAGACTTGACACAGAGAGGACAAAAAGGATGTAGAATAATCATATAAGTCAATGACAACAAATAGAGTAGTAAGGATGGCAAGGGATGGTTCTCCAATAGAAACGATCCGAATCCACGAAACGTGGAATGACAACTTACTGGAGGCACATGAAAGAAGAGAGTCATGTCTAATTATAGTTTTTCGTCTTCCGGTTGGACGTGTCATTTGATGACCCAAAGTGGGTTATCTCGACGTTTCGTACATATTGTAGCTTCTTCGGAGAAACAAAGAAAAAGAAAAAGAAAACAAAGAACAGAAGATGGTAGTTAGCAACGGTAACTCAGTTACTCACGCAACCAGAGCGAATACTAACCCAAGATGGGCATTTGGTCACAGTAACTAACTACTCAACCAGCCAGAGGTGAAAACCAAATGCCAGGACAGGGATTCACGTCCAACAGCTCAGAACACTAACGCGTCGAGAGGCGGGGATTTCACGAGTCATGTCTGTATCAAAAGCAAATTAAGAAGAATAAGAAGATATTACCACAGCCATGGCGTGATATATTTAAAGTTTCACCTAAGAATAAATAATAGTAACACTGTAAGACTTAAAATGTATTACAAAACAAACTTTAACAACTTAAAAATAAGATTAATTTAATATCTTTAACATCACTGCGAGAACACTCCTAGTAGTTCACTGTATTCCATAATTAAACAAAAAAAGTATAAAAGCTTGACTTGTGTAGAAGGTCTCGTATTATTATATGTCTATATCAAATATTCGAAAGTGTTGTTTTATCCAACCCCAGTCAGTGAGTCTTGATCAAAACATGCGTGCAGCGACAAGAAAGTCAAGGGTTGAACATAGTATCGATGATAATTGATTAAATTGTAAGAAAACGTCTTAAAACTATACTTGAAACGAGATAATGCTGTAGGTATATTACGGGTAAAGCTTATTAAAGCCAATCCAATTTTAATTTAATATATTATGCCGATTTACGAGTACTGACAGATTTATAAAACATGGCATTTTAGACTTTTGGTATTTGGTCTTTTTTAGAATTAAATACATTAAAAATACATTTGATTAAACCGTTTACTTTATGTTTTTTAATTTTCCCATCTAAATTAATTCTGAATGTGCTATATTATAACAATAACTATTGTTAACAATTTTAAAAATGACTAATAGTTTATTTTTTTTAGACAATTCTGAGACTGAACAACCCCTTATAATTAAATCGACGTTACCAACGACTACAACGACAACCCAAGCCCCAAGAAAAACAACCCGATCTTCCTACTACACCTCACCTCCTATACCAACAGCTACTACATTGGAAAATCGTCTTGCCTCTGGAAACAGTTACCTACCGTCTACAGGAAACCAACACTCTCCTAAAAACGATCATATTCACTCGGGAAATAACAACAAAGTATCTACGGGCAATAACCAAGAATCAACTAACAAAAATCACATTACTGCAAATAATCATCACATCGCTTCTCATCATTTCCCTGTCATTAGTCCAAGTGCCACAGATATACGTTTTAATCCGGAAGAGATCAACATTAGTTTACATCCTGGAGCTCCTCCAGATATAAGGACGAAAGCGGTTTCGTACTATAGTGATAAAAAAGTGACTAATAGTGAAAATCAGTTAGTGGTTACAACGCATAGATCAGTCTATGATAATTCTAGACGGGAGTCATTGAATACCGGGTCTAGTACTCAAAGAATCGGTATAACTCTCCAACTCCAGGTGATGTCAGCGGGTTTGGGTTTACTTTCGACTCGGCTGAGTCAGCAGAGTATACGGATCCTCCTGAAAGTTATAGAATACGCACGGAGTTTAGGCCTAGTCAGGAGTATGCAGGTTAGTATCGCTAGATTCTAATTAATTAACTGTATAGTTTTAAGTATTTTTGATTATTTATATAATTTGTGAGTAATACTTTATTGCGGACTAGCAGATTTTTCTTAAAACTGTGTTACTCTCTGTCTGTCCCTATTTTTTTTCTTGAAAAAAAGAGCTAGAGTCTTGAAACTTGATAGATAGATTTTACTTTATTCAAGGAAGATTCCTTTTACATTAAGGCCAACAGATCAAAAGTTCTATTATGGGTTTTACTCTTCCAGTTGATGATTATTAAAGTTTTTGGTTCTTCTTCCAATTGCTCCATATATCTACGACTGGGTCTTTATTTTGGTCTTCTTCCTTTTGGTACCTGATTTATAATTTTATTGGCGGCTAGATCTTTCTGCGTCTATTCTGCAAAGAGGGACGGTCGATTCCATGTCTGAAGAGTGCCTTGCGGAATCGGCACGCGACAGGAGTTGAGCTGAATAATCCTTGAAAAATTTACAAAGTGTCACCATCACTTAGTGGGCAGTTAAGAGAAATCTTAAGGCTGCAACTTTGACTCCCAAATGAGCCAACACAGGACCCAAATTACACGCACGTCGAGAAACAAGCTTGACTTCTGTTTGCCTGAGAACACGTCAATTGAGACCTTGGCTAATGGAGTAAAGTTTTGTTCTTTCACGAGAGTCGAATGTGCTTGTATAACAATAACAGAAGACGATGCGTCCATCGGAGGCTTAGAGAATGATTTATCTAGTGCTGTAATGTCGAAACAGTAAGCTATCGAGGTGTTTCGTGTATATTTTGGGGGAGCTTGTGTTCGTGCACGGTGGTGGTTGTGGAGGGGGTTTGAGGATCGTTGCATTAAGGTATATTCTCCAAGACCATGTTTTTCCTTACGCTGGCTACATAGGTGACGGCTTCATGCTAATGCACGATAACGCTCGATTTCACACAGCGCAGATTACGAAAGATTACTTGGCCAACACCAATATAACAACAATGGACTGACCTCCATTGAGTCCAAAAATAAATTCCATCGAGCACCTAAGGGACGAACTTAAACGAAGTGTTCGGATCCGTAATTCAGCACCAGCGACAGTGGCGGATCTATAAACTTCATTAGATAAAAAATGGGAAGCGAATTCCAGGAATCAGTCAGAAACTTAATAAAAACTTAAGAGATCGCATGAAAAGTGTAATACACAGCTTAGAAGAGGAAATACTCTTACGTAGATTACGCTGATGATATATGCCTCCTAGCACATACAAAACAGGACATGCAACTCCAAGTAAACAAAGTACAAGAAGAATCAAAGAAGGTTGGTTTAGAAATAAACATCAACAAAACCAAAGAAATGCGATTTGGTACCAGAAACAACCAACCTATTATGATCAACAACCATAAAATTGAGGAGAGTAGCGGAATTTGTATATCTGGCAGCATAATTGACTGTAATGGGGGTACAGAGCGTGATGTACATAAAGAATAAATAAGGCTCGCAACGCCTACAACATGCTTAATAACATATGGAAATCCAGGATTTACCCAACTAAAACGAAATTAAAATCTTCAACACAAATGTAAAAGCTGTATTACTGTATGGCTGCGAAACGTGGAAGATATCAGCACCCATAGTACACCAATTACAAGTTTTCATCAATAGAGCGTTACGAAAAATCCTTCGTATATTTTGGCCTAACCGAATCTCCAATGAAAATTTATGGAACCAAAGCAACCAAGAAAATGTCATAAAGCAAATAAGGCGAAGAAAATGGAGATGGCTGGGCCACACACTCCGTAGACCGCCAAATGACATTGCCAGGACAGCGCTGGATTGGAATACCCAAGGCCGACGGAAAGTAGGCAGACCTAAGGGAACTTGGAGAAGGACAGTACTGGACGAAGGGAGAAAAATGGGAAAATGCTGGCTTGAAATCAAAGCACTAGCCAGAAATAGAGTTCGCTGGAGACACTTTGTGGAAGCCCTATGTTCCTCTTAGGAATCTTGGGACTATATTATAATGGAACAAAATAGAATGTTTACATTTCTACCAACTCTATATTTCTGCATTATACATGCAGGATTCCGCAAAGGTCTAAATTTCTTGATCGAAATAATAACTAAGACCAAATATATGCAAATACAAACCTTTTTACTCTAGCTAATGACTCTTAAGATTAAGTATATTGAGAAAGTAAGAGGCTTAGAGTATAAATCGTTGGGTAGTAGTAATAATATTACATAGATTTTAAATTGCAAATATGTCTTGCATACTTTCGCTTAAAAATATATCGGTTAATAATTATATTTGCATTCTAAATGTGGCGTATCGCACGCCTTGTTTCAATTAAAATTTTTGAAACATATTTGACTTACAAATTATATAAATATGAATTTATTTTCCACTTATGTCAAATTAACTTATCACTTAATATTCGAAAGTTGAGCTAATAATAATATATTTTTGGTTCTAACAAGACAGTGTATAATAGCTTAAATAACATTTTATACAGTTTAAATTAATAGACAATTTCTCAGTTATTTAAAACTATTAATTTTGATGTCTTGTTATTAATTTCGTGTTAAAATGATTTTACACCTCTTTAGAGCTGTCTGTTTGCGGTGTCAAAGGTCACCATATATATTCCTGAGATGTAATGGTTATGTATTATTGACATTCAAATAAAATATGGACATTATGTTGCTAAATATTTACAAGTAATTTGTAGGTGACAAACCAAGGAGGTCAACATGACAAAGAAATTTGGTTTCAATTATGATTTATATATAAATTACTTCGTCAATACAAGTTTTTCCTGGATTCACGATTGTAGAAGTGTTGAATTAATTTAGTTTATTTATTTTAAATTTCTAAACTGAATTTTGTTCAATTTTTTTGTTATAAAATCTGTAGCTGTGATAATTTTGGACAAAAATGTGTATGAGCAATTTTTTTGTAGCAAAACCGTTCTCTCAGAAATAACGCTTGAAGTGACCGGCGATTTTGAATATCAGTTATGCGCGTGAAATAAATTTTATAAATAAAAGTTTTATCAACTCGACAGTAAAAATTCGATATCTTTTGATTAGAGTATCCTATCGACAAAGTTCAAAATGCGTTTTAAAGGTGAAGACCGCAGCTTTTGCATGCGATTTGAATTTTGTCTTGTAGGCGCTAGAGACTCTTCTGAGCATTTGCTTTGTGAAGTCTCCATTAGCTTGGAGTATTTGACAGTGTTCAGAGTTCCAACCCACACGGCAGAGTAGGTCACCACCGACTGGAAAACTCCATTTAGCGCCCTCCTTTTGGTGGTACCTGGGATTGGCAAAGATCAAAATGCGTTTTAAAGTTCAAGATTGTAAATTTTTCATGCGATTTGAATTTTGTCTTGTAGGCTCGAGAAATCTTCGAGCATTCGTCTTTTGCGAAGTCTCCATTATCTTGGCGTATTTTGCAGTGTTCACTGCGCTACACCACAGGGGGTAGAGTAGGACACCACCGAGTGGAAAACTCTATTTAGCACTCTTCTTTTGGTGATAGCTGGGTCTCCTATGTTCGGCATCAGCTGTACCAACGCGTTCAGACGACTTCGGTTTGCCTTCTTTATCGCCTTTTGGATGTGTAATTCGAACTTTAGTCCTTCCAATAGGCAGACTCGAGATTTAACCACTGTTACCTCTACTTCTTTTACTGCAATAAGAGAATTTGTCTTGGCTTTCTTTGAGGATCGCCACCTCAATTTTCTGAGGTGTTAGCTGTAGAACGATCTGTATAGAGCTGTGTCACAGAGCTGTGCTGTAGTTGTGCCGAGATCATCGATACAAGCTACAAGAGTGCATTCCTTTGATATTTTTATATATAATATATATTATATATATATATATATGTTAGTTTGAAGTGTTTCACGGATGGAGTAATTATGTTGAACAATTATTCCGGGAAAAATATCGTTGGTCATTTTTTAATTAATTAAAAAATGACCAACGGATTATTTTCCCGGAATAATTTTTCAACATATATATATATATATATATATATATATATATATATACTATATATATATATATATATATATATATATATATATATATATATTTTATTATATATAGATATTATATATATAGCCTTAACACCGTCTTACAGGATATTTCACAGTACCGAAGCCGCGGATTACCCTGTGACATGTAACATGATTTTTCACCTGATTGACAAGTATCTGTCAACTACGTTGATTAGGTGCTCACTAACGCCCAATTCTCTCCAGCCTGGACATGATTTATTCCATGATGTAGTGTTTAAGGAATTTTTGACTTCAAGCAGAAATGAAGAAAAAAAAAACCCATCTTTTTGTATCTTATGCGACTAAAATAGTGGACTAAATCTATGGTGAATCTTTTGGCCCTAAAACCATATTGGCAGTCGCCCGCGCATGTTTTTCTTCCAATTCTTGCTTAAGGCAGCCTTTCACAGGTTGTTCGCACAATTTAGCTACCGAATAGGAGGGCAAATGGTCGAAAGCGCACCTCTTCTTAGTCCCCTTTTATCTTCTCGTAAGGATAACCTAGCATCTTCCACCGTGTTATAAACTTCTGTTGTTTGAGTTTTGTTCAGCAATATTAGTAAAATCTGCGAATATCTTATTGCGGTGATTTTTATTGTCCCTGCATCACTATATCTATGCGAGATGCCTTTTTAATCGTCCAATAGCCTTGTCGAGTTCCAACTCAGTAAGGGTTCCACCTCTACGAAACTGGTAACCCTTTTAGGCCTATCCTACACTTGAGAAAAGAGTTCCCGTATTAAATGGACGCTCTCATCTTCAGCAGGAAGTAGAGTGTCTTTTTCCCCTTCAATTCGGTACAACACATTCTTAAATCCATGCCCCCAGATAATGCTTTCGAGATTCTGAAGCAGATAACTTGAACTTTCTCTCTTAGATCTTCTTATCTCATTCCTGTATTAATTTTGCATTTAATTTATTTCATTCATTCTCTTTTTTAAATCACCAGCTGGTACTCTTTTTAACCTATTATATTCCTTCTTACTCCTTATTCATTTGTTCTCAAATGTTCAAACCGCTTATTTTACCAGTATGGTTGTTTCCTTTCATACCTGCAATTTAACCTACAAGCCAACTTCCTGTGCTACACCTTAATCAGCTCAATGACATCCTCGCATTCAAATCAATGTGGTATTCATATACACGAAGCAGGATGTTTAGTAAAACATAGCAATTGTACATCACTAGGTTACCGAGATATACCTTAACATACCCATTCTTAACGGAGTATCTAGTGATGCCAACTCCTGGATTCACCAAGTATATGGCCACATCAGATCTCCTATCTTTAATGATCCTCTGTCTAGAGACCAACTTTACATTGGGCTTCTGAAAGAGGATCTATGTCATAACCTTTTCTTTTTGCCAGTGTCTCTGCAACGTCGTGAGCAGCCCTCTCCCTTTCCAAATTTATTGGTAGAATCTTCATATTAAATGGTTCTTATCTCACTTACTCGTATACTGTCTAATTTTTGGTTCTAGGTGCTTTCAACCTTTCTTTCCTCATCCAATATGATAGGGTCTCTCTTGAGCTCCCGCATTTTTAGAGCAAGTTTTCTATACTCCAGGCATCGTAAGCTGTCGGATTTCTCGTGCTGGTGACCCCCGTAGCCACATCTGTAGCATGAGTTGGTCTTGTTTTCTCTAAACTGCAGACATCTAAAGCATCACTGGACATCGAGTCCCTCTCGTATCCTGCACGGGTTTCAAATGATGGGTATATGTTTTTTTCCAGTGCCTTCTTGGCTGCGATCCGTGTCAGTCCGACCGTGACGTTTGTGTTATTGTCTCTATTTTTGCTCATAAAGACGAGTTTGAGTCATTTTACCGGTATATCGGTGGACCTGCCTCAGGATTTCTTTCTTTGTGACTATCTCCGTATATTACAAATATGTTTACTAAGACCTAACTACAGCTTCGGACGACTTCTACCATGTTTTCTTCTGCACTAGCCACAATAGCCTTCTTTATATATAATTTTGAGATCTAGTAACAAATACAAAACACCTTCAACTATAAATTCCACCTTATGCTGTTTTCGTGGAGCATTGCGTGATATTAGATCTTTTGTAATGTGAATGATCTTTTGTTTGTGTTTTATTGCTATTGCTGATATTTTTATTGTTTCGTTATGTTATTTCTCACAAGTCTCTATTTTGCTCTACAATCTATATAGTTCCTATTTCTTGTATTTAAAGATGTTCTTCTTAGAGTGCCATATCCCTACGGAACATCGGCGACTACCTGCTTATAATATTGTTATACTGATCTCGTCTTGCGCTACGTGTAGCAGTTGGTCCACTGTCAACTGTTCACTGCCCAAATTCCTCAACCAAGAGAGTTTCTTCTGTCCTATCCATTTCTTTCCTTCGATTTTACCGTTGAGAATTAGCCGAAGGAATCATATCTTGGTCCTCTAATTATATGTCCAAGATATTCTAGTTTCGCCTCTTAATAATATTGAATAAATTCGTCGTATTTAAAGATATTCAATACCCATTTGAACTAAATTTCTTGCTTTCCATAAAATCGTTGTTTTCTTTTTTGCATTGTTCGTTGTCGTTAAATAATTTCTATTCTGAAGTAAACTCCTGCTTCTATGAGCTGTATGGGTATAAAGTCTATCAGTAGGCTGCTAAACTGTATATAAACGCCCTCCTTCTTTATCCGGGCTTGTGACCGGAACAGTTCTATCGAACTACTCGATCCACCCAACAAAACTGCAACCGGAGTTAAAAAAAAATGGTTAACAAATTATTTTCATCTTTTTTTAAATTATTTATACATTACAAACCTATAGGATTCAATAAAGTCATTTTAAATATGGTTACATTATTACGTTTTCAATATTATTTAACAAAACCAAAAATTGATAAATACATCGGATTTTTTTATTTATTTGCAGCTGCTCTACAAAACCCCAATCCTCAACTATACAAATCAAGTACTTTCCGTTCAGAATATGCTTCAAGTACTCCCAAAATAAACAACTATCAACAGTCGAAATCTTCCACAACTATAAGAAATTACTTCATTCCTTCGGTAAAATCACCACAACTTAATCAACAAAGCCAATATGACGACGACGATGACGACGAGGATGAGATGATGACGACGTCGAGGAACTACAAACAGAGAAAGATCGACAGAGAATAAAATTACCTCTTCCAATATTGCCAACTTTGTCACCTCTAACATTTAGCTCACCTGCGCCATTTTCTCTACAACAGAGGAATGAACAAAAAAGGTAGGTATAAAAATTTTACATTTTATTACATTTTTAAATATGTTTTGTTAGCATGACTGATATGTTAATTCCTTAAATTCTTTAATTTTAGGCGTGTCTTTAAAATTAGTGCTTTTTATAGTTAGACCTTACAATATCTATCTGCAACTAATAAAATAAACTAGTTATATGCACTGTCCCTCCAAAAGACTAAAATCACCAAAGGTTATGAAACCAAAATAACTAAAAATTATAATAAAAGATTTAAACAAAAATGTAGTATTTTTGTATTGCAGTAAACTAAAAATATAGACCAAGAAATGCTTGTTTATCATTTATAATACTGTACAAGTCAAACTCTATCAAAAGGCCAACTTTTCACAGATTGCATCTAAACAAGAAAAAATCTCTTCTCATTGGAACAATGCAATCCTTGTCTTATTATAAAAGAAAGGAGATCTAAAATACCTAAAGAACAAGATGGATTTACAAGAATGCAATAGAAACCTCTGTTTCTATTGCATTTGCAATCTCTCAAAAGCATTGAGAGATTGCTGAATAGACCATTACTACACTAACATAATCAAATATATCTTACCAAAATGTCACGGCTAGCGTAGGACTATCTAAACACGAAACAAAAAAATCTCTCCAAAGGTATTTCACGACGCTTTTAGAAGATCTGAACGAGTCTGGTCATGTCATTATAAATGAAGAGAAGCTCAGTCATTTAATATTCGCAGATGGTTAATCGTTCTTATAGCTGCCATCGATGGTTGATGCCTAATATTAATGTTTGAACAATTATATCCACTATTCCTTTGAAGGGTCGGATGTTAAAGAGTATAACCATGAACATGACGCCTAAAAACTGTCCAATTATTGGTAAATGGAAAGAGTGACTATATACAATAAAAAAATGAAATACATAAAGAAGCTCAAGTAGAAAAGCAGAAAAAATAGTGTGATACGTATCCAAAGAGAAGGTATGGTCCCCAATAAACAACTAAAGTAAATTGGACGACTTTGTTTATTTTCCAACATAGAACCCATAGATATAACTATAAATTTAGGCAAACCAACATTTACTTTACACAATTTTTTGCTCTTGGCTATGAGTCAAGTTCATATTTTTCCGTTAAAAGTTTGCAAAAATGGGTGCAGCGGCTTTTCAATTTCTTCCTTATCGGGTTGGCGTAGAATCTGTCACCCAACTGAAAGTGTGTTGTGATACAGCAGTGGCGAAAAATGTGTCTTTCTGAAGAACTGTTTACTTCTTCCCTTAGAGTGTGCCGTCTCCCTACGGAGGTTGGCAATCATAATGGCTATTTTTATTTTAGAACTTGCTGCTCTAAACAAATCAATCGATCTGCATTGGTACCAATCACGTAGATTCTTTAACCATGAGTTCTGCCTTCGGCCAACAGATCTTCTTCCTTGAATCTTTCCCTGTATTATCAGTCTCAAAATTTCATATTTTGGTCCCCTCATCACGTGGCCTAGGTATTCAGTTTTCTGGTTTGTATAGTGGTGATTAGTTCTGTTTCTTTACCAACCCTCTCCAGTACTTCTTTATTTGTAATTCTATCAGTCCATGATATTTTCAATACTCTGCGGTATAACCAGAGTTCGAAGGCCTCGATTCTTTTTAAATTACATTTTTTTAATGTCCAAGTCTCAGCTCCATATAATAATATTGAAAATATATAACAGCGAATGGTACGTAGTCTGATCTCCAAATTTAGATTTTTGCACGTTAGGAGTGGCTTCATTCGTATAAATGCTGATCTGGCAATCTCTATTCGTCTGTTTATTTCTACAGTATGATCATTGGTTTCATTGATCAAAGTTCCCAAATACTGATATTTTTCTACTTGTTCTATCACGTTACCATTTATTGTCAATAGGTGATGTATATTTTGTGGCCTTTTTGTAATCAGCATGTACTTCGTTTTTTTGGCGTTTATAGTAATTCCCATCTCAGCACTATTTATACTCAAGCTTTCGATAAGATGTTGTAGATCCTCTATACTCGTTGCTATGATCACAGTGTCGTCTGCATATCTTAAATTATTAATTAATTTTCCGTTAACGGTGACTCCCGCTTCGATATTATTGAGCGTGTTTTGGAAAATTTCTTCAGAATATAAGTTAAACAAAAGTGGTGATAACACACATCCCTGTCTAACTCCTCTACAGATCTCATTTCTTCTGAGTGTTGCCCATCAATTTGAACTATGGCACTTTGGTTCCAATATAATGTTTGCACTATATTTATGATTTTACTGTCAATGCGCTTGTTCATAAGTATTGATATTAGTTTTTCATGTCTTACTTTATCGAAAGCTTTTCGTAGTCAACGAAGCACAAGTGTAGATCAACATTCACATCCCGACATCGCTGAATTAATATGTTGATGGCAAATAGTCCTTCTCGAGTACCCATTCCATTTCGGAACCCGAACTGCGTCTCGCTAATATCCTCCTCTAGCCTTTCGTATATTCTCTTATGTATTATTTTTAGCAGAACTTTTAAAGTATGACTCATGAGGCTCAGTGTTCGATAATCAGAGCACTCTTTTGCTGCTTGTTTTTTAGGGATGGTTATAAATGCTGACTTTAGCCACTCCTGTGGTATTATTCCCGTATCGTACACCGTGTTGAATAAATCTGCCAATACTTCCAAGTTGTCCTCTTCCACTAGTTTTAAGAGTTCTACTGGTATTTCATCTAATCCAGCTGCCTTATTGTCTTTAGAGTTTTTGATAGCATATTTGATTTCATCTATCGTGATCTTCTGTATCTCTAAAGGATTTAATTCTTGTATTTTCTGCATTTCACCTCTTTCATCTTGGAAAAGTTCTCTAACGTACTCCTCCCATCGCCTTAACTTCTCTGGTAAATCTACTAGTAGTACTCCTTTTTTGTCTTTTATGTGTCCTTGCTGTCTATTTCGACCCATTCCAGTCACTTCTCTAATTTTTTGTGCATATTTCTCATATCATATTTTGTTTCTAGTTTTCTATCTCTTTACATTGCTTCATCAAATAGATTTCTTAGCTGTTTTGATTTTTTCCTTAATTATTCGTTGTATTTCTTTATACTTCTGTAGATCTTTTCTTTATATTTCCTTCTTTCTTCCATCAGTAATAGTATTTCTTCTGTCATCCAGTGTTTTTTAGCCTCTGATTTATGTTCTATTAAACTTTCTTGAGCTGGTTTCAGTAATGTGTTTTTTATATTACACCACTTTTTATTTACATCCATAATTTGTTTGTTGTCAGTTAGTGTTTTTTGCATATTAACATTCACATTATTTTTTATTTCGTTTTTTATTTCTTCGTTTTGTAGCATTCTTACGTTAATTTTTGGTTGTTGTTTTCTGAGTTCAATTCTTTTTAATTTTATTTTCACGTCAGCCACTAGCGGATTGTGGTCTGAGTTAACATCTGCTCCAGGATAAGTTTTAACTGAGGTTATAGAGTTTTTATATCTGCTATTTACGAGTATAAAGTCTATCTGGTTTCTGACAATGTGGTTTTCTGTATGTGAAGGAGACGTCCATGTATATAGTCTTCTTTTAGGAAGCTGAAACCAAGTATTGGCAATTACCATATTCTTTTCTTGGCAGAATTCTATGAGCCTTTCTCCTCTCTCGTTTCTAGTTCCTAGTCCGAACTGTCCAACTATATTTTCAACTGTACCTACTCCAATTTTTGCATTAAAATCTCCTAAAATGTAAGTAATATCTCTAGATTTTGTTAACTTGATTGTATTGTGCAATTCTAATAAAAGTTTTCGATCTCATCTTCGGTCTTATCAGCAGTGGGAGCGTAAACTTGGATCATATTAATATTACAGTTCCGTGCTTGAATTTTACTGTTCACTAATCCATTCTAATGCCCACCAACAGCACAGAGCAAACCAATAATCTCGATAATATATCATTTGGTTCTAGTTTGACATATTTTTTTGTTTAATAATGCATCAACCACGCAGTGTCATTAGCGTATTAAGACTACATGGATATCTGTTCATTCTTAGACTTCATTTTAAGCAAATTGGACAATATGGCTTCCTTTTTTCTTGGTTACCTTTCTGTACATCTAATCGTGCACCCTGCAAAATTGTATATGAGTATGTTATGTGAAAAAAAACTTCTTTTCTCGCCACAGAATTTTATTATTATCTTTCCTGAAAAAATTCAGGTTAGGGTGATCTCTGTCCCGCAAAATCTAAAAAACTGTCTCAAAATCTTAATATCAAATAATAACAACCTGTCCTAATATGCAGCTCATAAGTATATCTTTAATAATAATAAACAGGAAACAAATAACTTATTGAAAGGCACTATAATCTATCATACTAACAGCTCTTCTGGCAGTGTTGACGTATTCATTGCCATGAAAACGGTCATATTTTCGTTTGTTCTGCTTTCAAGTATCAGGTTGCATCTTTCGCTTTTTAATGGTTCTCTCAAGAGAACTATCACTATCACTACTGCTTATACTAAACATAATGCGACGACGTAATGCCATTGTGAGCGAAAGAACAGTATTCTTTTGCCCAGTGATGCGTTAACCTACACTGCGTTTTTTTGGCTCATCAAGTTCAAATGTCGTTTTTGTGACGCTTATATGAGTCTTTCACTCACCGATTCAATTACAAAATAATAAAGATTATATTTTTTTATACTAACATCTATTTTATATTAACCAGACTATTATAATTAATTTTTGGATTTTTGTGTGTATTTTTGTATTGAACATGCCATTATTACTATACCCATACAAAGTATTTTTCGCAAATCGCCAGGAAATTCTTGACATTCCTGTCAAAATTTCTTGAAGACAAAGTCAGGACTTCCTTACTCGTAAGGAAATGTCATTATCTCTTACTGTAAGGAAATGATATTTCCGTACAGTTGTTAGTTATCTACATAAATGACTAGAAAACACATTGCTTATAAGGAATTAATTTATATTTTGAAAACATCAAGTCATTGCTGAATACATTTTTAAGATCAATTTGTTTATATTTACAGTAATTTGACACGTTAGTACAATTATTGAACATTGGCGGAACACTCTTAGAACTATGAGAACCATTTTGGACAACATGCAGGGTGGAAGCGTGTCATTTTGTTGAATATTTTGTTACTGTGAAAATTTTATTTGCCACCTCAACCTATTGTTAAGCGATTCTTCGATATATCCTTCAGCAACGTTTGATGACTTCATCCGCCATGCCTCTTTATAACTAGTTATGGTCGGCACCAGAGTCAACCAATATTGTTGCAGAAGACCGACGAAAGCAGTGACCAGTATATATTCTGTCGGATTTACCAAGTTCAAATAAGTAGCAATTATTTTGGGCATTTTCTAAATTGATGAATTCCTACCACTTGTCTACAACCCTTTCCGCTTTGATATTTAAAGAAAAATCGTCACTGTTTCATATTTTTCTGGTCTTAACGAAACATACTTTCGATAAACATTCAAGTAGATCTGATTAATTACAAATGATCTTGGTTTGTTGGTTTTCGAATCAGGTATGCTGGATTAAATGCTTAGATTCTAAGTCTTCTATATCGTGTACAGTCATTCGGACTAACTCATCCATTTACAGGCCCAGAATACCAAATATTACACCACCTAAAAAATAAATAAAGCGTATAATCTAAATAGAAATTAAAACCTTGTAAATTACCTTAATCATTAAATTTTCTTTATATCTGGAGCTTCCTGGATAAATTTTTCAATTTCTTCCTTCGTTAAAAATCTTAGATTTCTTTGCCCTATAACCTTGAGCTTGCGTTTCATAAAAGAACAAAGTTTTGAGTATGTAATATATCTACATTGTGTTTAAGTGCAAGGGTTGACTTCAGCATTGAATAATTGGCCCATAATGTTGAAGATTTCATCTTTAAACAAAGGTCTAGGAAGTATGCCATTACTACATTTTCATGAGAAAGAACTCGATTTTTACTCATGCGATAATCCATAAAACGTCTGTAGCATTTTCGTACTTTTCTCTTGATTTCTTTGGCAATAATTCTAATGAAGCAGTATTCACTGCCTCAACCAGCTCTGGAGGAGTCCCAGGAATGGAAATTTCATCATCAACTTATCATTTTAAACTTTCGAGAACAGGGGCCAGCAATTAAATTTATATAACCTCAAGTTCGACAATTCATCCGCTCACACGTTTCCCATAGTAACCCATATAAATTTATAGTAAATTTTATTAGGAATTTTAAAGCACCATTTATTTTGGGATAAAATTATCGCGTTTTTTTTTAAACAATTAATATCTGTCGAATTTTAAAACGATTTGCGGAAAATAGTATAGTTTATACCGTCGTAGGGCAAGGCCACATTTCCTGGACTCTGTGTTGCGAAGATCCCACATCGGCTTGGCCGCAGGCTCGACTTAGCAATCCTTTCCAGTCGTCCAGGAATGTTTAAGCCTTTCCTACCCGGTAAACAAGGTGTACCATTTTTAAGATATTATTTGTCATTCAATTTTGATTTAAATGTGTTTTAGATATACAAAAGATCATCTTCCTCCTCCACGGATCGTAGTAAGCGCCAGTGCTAGCGTCAGCGATGCCAGCGGAAGAAGGCTAAATTACTCATTAGGAACAATTGAAGCTGCTCAACTATTTAAACCACCACCAAGATCTTACGATGAATATAGAAAAAAAAAGACGAAGATGATGCACTTGATCCGTTATTATTATCTATATGTGTTCCAAAGGTAACCCACTTCTCCTCGAAAAAAGCGGGGAAGTGTTGAAGAAAATTCATCAACAGCGAAATCATGACCGAACATATCCACTTTATTCTGACGTATTATCAAAAACCAGGAGGAAGTCATTAAACCCGTGCCCCCCTAAGTGTTTCTGTTGAATGAGTAATCCAAAATGAAAAGTCTAATCCAGCCAAATCTACTACCCCTCTTACTTCTCCGCTCGATTCCGAAGGAATATCATCAATAAACCACGAGCTTGCTCCAGCAACGGAGTCTAGTAAATATGAAGAAAGTGAAGACGATGATAATTTAGACCTTGTTTTTAAAACTAACGATAGTTTTAACAAAAAACTTAAATATAGTGTTGTAAATAGTAAAGGGAGCTCAGTGGGCAATAAGGAAGAAAGAAAAAGTAAAGTGGTAGATGAAAAATATAACATAGAACACGATTTCGACAAAAGATGAATTATTCCATCCTGAGGAGGATTACGTTAATGATAATTACGAGCCTTTAACTTATAAAGAACAAAAATATAGGCACCATGATAAAGGAAAATATTTACATGATAAGGAAACCTCTGCACCATATGAAGAACATAAAAGTTATCCATCTGTTGATGACTACATTGATGATAATATTGAACCAATTTATTACAAAGAACGAAGCTCGAAGTTACGAAAAAGGAACTGTAGTACTGAGTATATAAATTGAATCTGAAAAGTAACAATCTATGACACCTATCATAGGTAACAAAATCAAATCAGAAGATACTAGAATTGGCAATAAAGATTACTACGACAATATAGAAAATGACTATTCTACTCATGTTGAAAGTAACCAAGAAACAACAGTATTAATTACTACAGAGCATCCTAGAAAAGAAAACAAGTACGTAATGACCTATTTTGTCGAAACAGCTAACGTCCCCCCCAATCCAAGTAAATCCAAAACGCTTATCTATATCTGAAAGGCTTTCCTCAAAGTTACAAATACAAAAACCGAAAAGCAATAGACACAAAGAAATGTTCAGAGGACTCTGGCAAAAAAACCTAACAAGAGGATTATAATCAAAGAAAGAAAGAGAAAGTAATTTTACTGGAAAAATACGTGTCGAAAAACCTTATCGTGCCAAGGATGATTATGACTACTTACGAACTGTACATTTCTATACTACAACTTTGGCACCAACGTTTGAAAATATAGAAACTGAATTTATACCAACTATTACAGAAAGTCCTAGTGTTACTACCAGTTCATTACAACCTCAGACACAAAATACAATAGTGGAAGTCGTCACTACTATTAAAGAAGAAGACGATATTGAAACCTACACTCTTACAACATCCACAACAACTACAGAAAGTCCTGTCAGAAGAAATAATAAATCTAGAAGGGGAAAGTTTAGATTTAGTGATTCTTTACTAAAGAAACCGCATTTACAATGAAAACTATCATACTTCACCAAGATCAACTGAATAGACTATGACAGTAATCTCTCTGTACAAATGGAGGATTTAAGGACCAAACCTTTAAATACCAAGATTACAGTAGAGATTTTAAATATAAAAATCTAGAAGGAGAA
>OU898279.1:154923063-155114648 GCA_918026665.1 Diabrotica balteata | reverse complement strand
AGAAGAAGAAATAGATAAGTAGACATCAAAATTTCAAAAGAACAAACATTAGAGGAATTGGAGGAAGTTTATAAAGAGAAGAAAAATGGAAAAGCCCCTTGTAAAGATGGAATTAATATGGAACTAATAAATACGGAAGAAGGAGCTGAAGGAAACATACTAGCACTATTGAAAAATATAAATGAAAAGAAGAGAAAATGCAGAGGAGTGGGAGATAGAGCAAATCATAACAATACATAAAAAGGGAGACCAACAAATTTGTGAAAATTATAGAGGAATGACGTTACTAAATACAACATATAAAATATTGACATCCATATTAAAAAAGAGGTTATCAAAGATCACAAAGAAGATAGCAGGACAGTACCAATGTGGATTCACAGAAGGAAGATCTACAATAGATGCAATACACACAATAAAACAAATAATGGAAAAAGCAGACAAATATAATTAGAATTGGAAATGTTTATTCATAACTTAAAACGCATTTAATTCAATTAAAAGGAAGAATTAATGATAGCACTTAAGAAATTAAAAATTCCACATAAAACTCAGAAAATAATAGAAAGGACAATGATTATTACAAAAATTAGCAATAAGAACACAAAGAAGGGAGACAGAGGAATTCAGTATAAATAAAGGGATGAAACAAGAAGATCCATTATCCAACAACGCTATTTAATCCACCTTTAGAATATGTACTACTAAATATAAATAAAGGAAATCTAAAAACAAGAGGTTTTCAAATAATCGCATATGCAGACGATATGCTATTGATGGATTCGACCGTTACTTGATGGAAAGATTTCAAAACCATCCCGTATTCAAACAGTTTTTATATGGTAGGAGATACGTAGACGACGTACTGGTATGTTTCACAGGAACTAACAGCAACTCGACCAATTTTTTATCGTATATTAATTCACTTCATAGTCATATTGATTTTCAATAGAAACAGAACAAAATCAATCCATAAATTTTTTAGATATAAAAATTATCAGACTTTAAAAACAAACATGACTTCTTCATATTTCATAAACCTACACATACTGACACGACTATACCCAATTCATCATCCCATCCAACACAACATAAACTGGCAGCTTATCATAGTATGTTACATAGATTAACAGAAATTCCGATGTCAAAATACAACTTTGAGACAGAATTAAATATAATTAAGCAACTAGCAGTAAACAACGATACAACGAACAAACAATTAATAAAATTTTAAATCAAAAACTACACAAGAAGCCCTGAAATTAGTATTCCCACCACCAGAGAAAAAACCCAGTACCTTTCTGCTCGATTACATATACGGCAAAATAACAACAAAATAGCCAAACACATAAAAAAGAAAGGAATAACACCAGCTTTCCGAACAAATAACAACCTAGGCAAATATATTAAAAATAACAAGAGCCAAAATAAAAAAACACTTAAACAGTGGTATGTACAAACTTCAATATGGTGACTGCCCAAAAACTTACATCGTCAAACTGGTAAAACTTTAATAAACGACTAGCAGAACATAAAAGAGCTTTCAATAATAGAAAAACAGATTCGACATACGCACTTCACCTTCTAGATCATAATCATTCTTTTAATGATAAATTTAAAATACTTCACATTCAAAATAAAGGCCTATCTTGTTAGAATCTATGGAAATAAACAAATTAAACAACACATATATAATTCTGAATCAACTTGAGACAAACAGTTCTCCCCTCCTCAACCTCTTTCATTAGAGACTATAAATTGTAAAACGCATGCCAAAAATAGATCACTTGAGAAAGGCAATCAGCCGAAACAGTTGTAGTGATAATAGTTAAAATAAATTTTGTGGAAGTTTGAAAACAAAAGTTTTCAGTGTGATATTGCTATTATTGCAAAGAACAGGACAATAATGAAAAACATGCTAGAAGAAATAAAAGAGAAAGGGGAGGTCATGGGACTAAGATTAAATCAAGAAAAGACAAAAATATTAAGTTTAGGAAAAAAGCCAATAAAAGAAAAAATCAAAATAGAAGCTTTGAATGTAACGAAGTGGAATACTTCAAATACCTAGCAGTTACAATAAGCAAAACCGGAGAAAGGAAGTCCGATATAAAAGAAAAAATATTAGCAGCAAATAAAGCTTATTTTGCAAACAAAATATTTCTTAAAAGCAAAATACTGTCTAAGAAAAATAAGATGAACATTTATAACACCATAATTAGGCCAATATTATTGTATGCAGAAGAAACAATGCCGATGGTTAAAAGAGATGAAGAAGACATAAGAATAGAGAAGAAAAATGATATAAGAACCATACTGAAACCAATCAGAACAGCACAAAATAAGTATAGAAGCAGAACAAATGCAGAGATTAAGGAAGAACTTAAGGAAGGCATCGTGACTAAAATAAAGCAATGCAGAGTTTGATAGTTAAGTCACATTTGAGTGCAGGAGTGACATACGCAATGATAGAATGAAATCCAGGAGAAAGAAAGAGAAGGTGAAGAGCAATGTGGCTGCAAGGAGTTAAAGAAGACCTCCAAAGGGCAGGAGTCAGGAACGGAGAGGAAAACTAGACAAAGGAAAAAATGGAGAGATATGGTCAAAAAGATAACATAAAAAAAGGAATTGATTCACCCAAGAAATAGGATCTAGAAATCATTCGCGGTTTAACCCCATGCTGGGATATGTAGCCATTATGAAGTACTGAGGTAAGCGTCATGGAACTAGCGCCACGAGAACGTGTCACGAGTAGAGTCACGAAATAACGGTTCTTCATATCGATTCACTACTGCACAAATGTGCACATTTATCGCATATTTTCTAATAGAAATACATATTTAATGCATATTTTTAGGTAAACTAGTGTACATTTGTTTTACTATTTTAAAAATACAAACTTTGTCTTATATCTTATTGGATGCATTTCTGATAACTATACTATTAAATGTAAGATTTTTACGTAAATATTGGTAATTTGTTATGTAAATACTCGTAATCGTAATAATGTAAATACCGTAAATAAATATTCACATTTTGAGTTTTAGAAAGAACTAGTTTTTTGATCCATCCCTGTGTTTGTAATTTATTTTCAGGTATATTTATATCTTTGATTAGGAATTAATTCAGAGTCACGGAATTGTTTCCTTTTTGTAAATCGTACGTGGGAGAATTTGTGGCAAGATAATTTATTTTATATTTTTATTTATTAACATATCCAAAAACAAATAAATACAAAATATGATTGAATTATGTATTATTGTAGGATATTATGTGTTGGTTGTTATTACTAGTTTTGACTAAAGAAAGGAACTCTTTTAAGAAGAAAGAAAATATTTTGACAAAAACATAAAACTGAAAGTTAATAAAAAATATTTTATATACAATACATAGTAAAGATACAAACACAGCCTTGATATATTTAAAAATATTTGTATAACAATTATGCACAAATGATATTAATTAACACTTTGCTGATAAAATTCTGACAACATAGCCATGAGGCTGACAAATATATTTTTTTAAAATAATAAAAGTTTTGACTAATTTTGTTCTGAAGTCTTTTTTGTAAAAAACTAATGTCATAAGGGCATTGCCGTCTTTAGACGTCATAAGCCATTTAAGTAATTAAATATTTGGGGACAAAGCGGAGTAAGGTCTGGCGACTAGTTGGCCATTCTATGAAGTCCCTACTTTAAATGGCTTGATTTGGAAATATTTCGTTTAAGTAATTACGAACGGTCGCATTATAATGGCGAGTGAATAAAGTATGTTTCATTTTTATGAGCAGAGGCAAAACATGGGTTACTTAAATGAAACACAGTTTAGATAAGACGCTCAAATTGGGATTTCCTTACTTCTTAGCAATAAGCCAAGCTTTGTTTAAATTCACGAAGCACATTTTAAGAGTTTTAGGTCGAATGACATGAATTTTAGTACGAATTCATTCCTTAAGTTCGTCTATATTATTGAATAGAGTTCATATACTTTTGATTTAATATATTTTCACAAAAAATCCAGCGGGTTAAGGTCTGGTGACCTAGCTGGTCATTCTATGAAGCTCCTACTCCCAATGGATTGATTTTTAAATATTTAGTTCAAATAATTACGTACGGTTGTATTATAATGAGGACAAGCTCCGTCTTGTTGATACCAGAAAGCTCCAAACGGGCTATATCACAATTACATTACAG
Source organism: Diabrotica balteata (assembly GCA_918026665.1). Classification (NCBI taxonomy): domain Eukaryota; kingdom Metazoa; phylum Arthropoda; class Insecta; order Coleoptera; family Chrysomelidae; genus Diabrotica; species Diabrotica balteata. Next base: position 155,110,458 of record OU898279.1, on the reverse strand, counting down.
AACATTTTCGGAATGTAAATTCCATCATCAGTGCAACCTAAAAGTACCTATATAACCACTTTAATTGTGTCGATATATATCAAAAACACCCAAGTTACGAGTAAACATTTTTCAGATAATGATGTTTTTTTGTAGTTTGAGGTTTTAGCTAGTATAAAGTTGTGATTTTATTTCGCGTTATCAATATTATGCCTGGGAATACAGAAAAGTCAAAAATCAAATTAAATTCACAATGTAAATACACTTTTTCATTAATTTTACTAGGACTTAGGCACATTTGATATAATGGTTATGGATTTGGGCAATATTGAAAAATAGATAACTGGACTTGGGAGAGTTTGAAATATTGCAATAGGACTTAGGTGAGTTTGATATGACTTACTTACTGAAGTACGGACTCAGGAAATTTGAAAGTCAATTTTATTATAAAAATATGTTTTCCATAAAATATGAGCTAACATATTTATTGTCTTTTGGTTTTTTAGATTATTAGATATATGAGATTAAAACGAATGAGATTAATAAAAAAATTTTAATATATAGATATTAACCATAAAAATATTGAAATCTAAGCAAGAACAAACAACTATACAAAAATCAAGTATTTCCTCAGGTACGGAGTCATTTTCTTCACACCTACATTTTCACCATCATGTCCGGGTAAAGCCAGAACGTTTCTAAAATAATTTAGCTCCGGGATTTCCGGCCACTGATCTCCAAAGTGTTTTTTTAACAGTTTATTAACATCATCAAGCTTCTCTTCTTTAATGGTGACACTTTAAGTTATTCTGTTAGGTAATATGTGAGAAATCTTTTTACCTCGTTTTGTTATTGGTAAGAGTTGACTTATGTCATTTCTGTAAGATAATTCACCCCGTACCATAATTTTTTTAATTACCTTTTCAATAATTATGCGCTTGCATTTACTGATTTGGAAGTGCAGGCTCTGTCTGGGTTTAAGCACATTCTTGCATGCTTCTTTCCAATCAAATACAGGCATTTGATCAACTGAATTGTAGACGGTAGCATTAGACGACATTAAATTAAGTTAGTCGTTTGGATTTAATATGTTTTCCAGACGACTTATTTTTTTTTTCAGTTATTGCAAACACCTTATCAGGAGGAATAAAGCTATGGCCTATTACTGGAAAAATTATCTCAATTTTAGATTAATCATTTTGTGTCTCGTATAGCCATTTTGAAACCATACCAATTAAAGTGGAGTTTTTGTTTTGTCCTCCACCCACAGCCATCGGCTACCAACCTGACAACTTTTTTTCCCTCAATATTTAAATTTTTTTGGGTACTGATAGACACATGATGCTATTTCGTTGGAGCCTTTTGGTGCCTTTGGTGCCAAAAGACATTTTGACGTGTTAAATTTTGCTTTTGAGTTTCCCACAACAATTGTAAAATTGTAGATATATATATATATATATATATATATATATATATATATATATATATATTTATATATATATATTATAATATATATATATAGCTGCCTTGAGTAATACGTTGATTGATCTGGTACCCAGGGCATGGTAAATTTTTTGACAATCAAATGAAAGGATGAGTATATCTGGATATTCATCTTTCAAAAGCTGAAAAAAGCATTTAGCTCACATCTTATAATTTCTATATTGTGCACGTATATTTTCCTTTTCAATGCCGTTTGGACATCTTTTCAGTTTTTCTATAAGCTGTAGACAATCGGAGCAAACATCCTGTCGTGGTGTCCCAAATTCAATGTTAAAAGATGTATTAAATACTTTTCTAAAATACGATTTAGTCACTGAGAATCCGGGTAAGGATTGATCTTCATACATTTTGTACATTTTAGTAATATTAAGACTAGGGTCTAAATAAATTCTCTGTTTTATCTTGCCCCTACAGTATGAGAATCCAAAGGTTGGAATTTCATAATAAATTTTTGGACCGAATCCAATTTCAATCTATATGCAAACTCTTTTGGTTACCACCTCTCCTCTCTGATGCACTAGTCCCATTTTTCTGCAAATCTTTTAGTAACTCCTTTTATTCTACCTTGTTTTATATTTAACACATGGCAGAAAGCTGGAAGACAGACTGGAACAAGTTGCTGTGACTTGTGGTCAGGAATAAAAAAATGATTGGAATGCGATTTTAGAGTTCTGGTATTTGTTCTTGATCGTTTTCGTTCTACAGGAGTTATAGATGTGTACTTAAAAATGAAATTATCTTGATCAATTTTTTTATGACTGCTATAAAACTTCTTATGGAAGTAGAACATGGTATTAGATTTAAAGATTCACATTTGTATTTGCTTTTATTCACGTGCTTACATGTGGGCTTTTTGGGTAAAGATGTGGCCAAGTATCTGAAAAACAAAGAACTTTAAGAAGCAGAAAAGAACTTCAAAAAAAGAATAATAATAAAAAGGAAAAGAGAAAATAGTTGCTGTGAGCAGCAGGATACTTTCCAACCTCAATTTAAAAAAATTATTGATGAGAACAAAATTTTTGATCTTTTGAGCTCGATTTTGTGACCACGTGGTGGTCGGGAAGCAAAAAATGAACAAAATCTGAACAAAACAAAATCAGAATATTTACACATATTTATTTTAACTAAGTAAAATTTTATTTTAATTTACATTTAATACTTAAAAATGCATTTAATACCAATCAAGAAATGGGATAGGTCTAAGTTCGAACAATCAAACGCAGTCCGACCCTGTTTTACAACACGACTAAGCTGTCTCGAGGTAGGATCTCACCATGAAAAACATTTAATAGTATGCTCAAACTTACCTATCTTGTCCATTTTTCTTCACATTATCAGTTATAATTTTTTTCTGCTTCTTTTTTGCTAGTTCTGGAGGCACAACGTTTATTAAATTGTCCATAATTAAAATATAAATACAGAGCACGGTTATCACTAGCACGTGGTTTAAACAAGAATGGCGGCCATGACAGAGTAAAGATTAAATGTGATTGGCTGTAATGGACTCTGGCGGGTATGATTTGAAATGCGCTGGTGACTTAGGTTGGATTGATACAATCTATCAACTTCTGCCGTTAATTTCTTTAGGAAAGCCGAGGACTTGGGTAGTATCGATATAAACGAAAAGAATCGAAATTCTTTATTGAATTTAAGAAATAAATAATATCTAAAATAAGCAATAGTGGACTTGGGCGAGTTTGATATCTATCGACACAATTAAAAGTACGTAAAATTTGAAATGTTGACTAAGGTTAATGCAAAATGTGGTTAATACTTAGGAAGTTTACATGCTATGAGGCACTAAACTATATGGGTAAAAAACATACCATATATACCATGTATACCAAGTATATAAATATATATGCATAAATCATAGCGTGTATACTAACGTGACCCTAAATCGTGAATATAAATTCATTATGGGTGATTTTAACCCCCGTTTTGGCAATGATATAGTTCCAGGAATAAAACGGCGATATAACGAAAATATCAGAAATAAAAACGGAGATCTATCTTCTGACAGACATCTGCAACATAAAAGAGATACTATTAATAATATATTTTTTCCCTTAGGAAGCGATCATAATGAATACACATGTATGTAATAACAAAACACCAGAATATACCCCAAAGATAAAAGTCGAAAGCTTATAGGATGACTCCACAAGATACTTATTCCAAATAAGAATAACCGGAGAAAGCAGAAATACATATATCACAGAAAGTCATGGAGTCGAAGAAAACTGGAAAAAATTAAATCTAATATCTTAGACTCGGCCAAGGAAGTTCTTAGTAAAAGAAATATAAATAAAAATAAATCGTTCCCAAACTCGAAGAAGAACTCCATGGTTTTGTACAGAAGTAAAAGAAACATGTAAAGAAAAGAAAAAAGATTACTCAAAATACATATATACAAAAAATCTAAAGCAATGATATTGTTACCAAAAAAAACGGTTTTCTATTAGGTACATCAGTCGATGCACAGAAGATGGACTTGGGAAAGTCCAAACGGTAGAACAAGGAACGAAATCGACTACATCATAAGTGATCAAAAACAAATAATTAAAGATGTAACAGTACTCAACAAGTTCACCACAAACAGCGACCACAGATGATACGAGCGAAAGTTCAAATGAATATAAAAAGAGAAAGGAATATAATGATTAAAAATAAATTTCATGGTATCTGGACACCCCCATTAAATATCAATCAATATCAGACACATATCAATAATAAGCTTCTATTGCAGGAAACCTCCGCTAACGATATTAACGACGTGAATAACTGCATCATAAACTCCTTACAAGAAAGTCACCGAGTGCACTGTCCTAAAAGAAAATCAGATAGTAAATAATAAGTCCATATACTAAAACGCTCTTGGATCAAAGAAGACAAATGAGAAGCGATAAGAATGTAGATAGCAACACTTTAAGAAAAATGAAAACTGTTTCGAAAGCAATTAGGAGAGATTTAAGGAAATTTAATACCGATTATATTAAACGCACTATAGAGGAAAATAACAGCCTAAAATTCTACGTAGAAAGCTAACGAATGGGAAATGCGAAATTCATAAATTAAGAAACAAGCAAAATGAACTAATATCACGTAGAGACGAGTTAATATAGGTCGTCGAAGAGTTTTACGAGGACTTATATAGAAGTAGACGAGAAGATAAAACAGGAATACAAACAGCCATTTCAAAGAAGATCAAGAATCAAGGTTCCGAACTAATGCCAGAGATAAAGCTAGATGAGATTCGACAAGCATTAAGAAAAATGAATAACAAAGCCCCAGGAGAGGATGGAATCGTAATAGAAGCTATCGTAAATGGAGGAGATATGCTATTAAATAAATTAAGGAAACTATTCAATCTATGTTTGCAGCAAAGAGAGGTGCCCAAAGAGTGAAACAATGCTACAACCATCCTTTTGCATAAAAAAGGAGATATAACGGACCTAGAAAATTATAGACCTATTAGCCTGTTGAACCACATATACAAGCTCTTCACTAGGGTAGTGACATCAAGATTGGAGAAAAAATTAGATTTCTACCAACCGAGAGAGCAGCAGGATTCCGCTCAAATTATGGTACCAATGATCACCTCCACACAGTAAAAACACTCATTGAAAAATCTATAGAATATAACAAACCTCTTGTTCTCACTTTCATAGATTTTCATAAAGCGTTCGACACGATCGAATTAGACAGCCTTATAGAAGCCATGAATGACAGCAGGATTGACCATAGGTATAGTGAGCTTATTTATAATATTTACAAAATGCCACTGTGACTGTTAAAATAGACAATAAAACCCGACCAATACAAATAAATCGTGAAATAAGGCAAGGAGATACATTGTCGCCGAAATTATTCATAACGGCATTAGAATATGCCTTTAAGATGATCAATTGGGACCACAGAGGAGAAACGATAAACGGCGAAAAGCTTAACCATCTCCGTTTCGCAGATGACATTGTCCTTATCACATATAATTTAGGAGAAGCTACAGATATGATAAACGAATTGGATTTTGCATGTTCGAAGGTGGGCCTGAGAATGAACTTGACCAAAACTAAGTTTATGACAAATTTGGTCCCCAATAACCATTTGACTATTCAAGACAAAGTGGTAGAACTGGTGGAGAAATATACGTATTTGGGTCATGAAATAAGAATCAGCAGGGATAACCAAATATGTGAGATCCAAAGACGAATTACTTTAACATGGGCAGCCTTTGGAAAACTGCGAGACATACTTAGGGCCAACATACCAATCAGCCTCAAAAGAAAAGTGTTTGACCAATGCGTATTACCGGTCATGACCTATGAGGCGGAAACTATGACTTTAACCAAGACCACGGCTTCGTAACTGAGAGTGGCACAGAGACGAATGGAACGGTCTATGCTGGGAGTGACGTTGAGGGACCGAATAAGAAACGAAGATCTGCGAAGAAGGACGAGTATTACTGATGTTGTGGAACGCATAGCGGAACTAAAATGGAACTGGGCAGGCCATGTAGCGAGAATGCACGATTCACGATGGACGAGCAAAATTACAAATTGGAGGCCAAGAGCAGACAAACGCAGTAGAGGAAGACCACCTACACGTTGGGCCGACGACATCAGGCGTATCACTAAAAATTGGCAACAAAGAGCACAAAATCGTGAGGAATGGAGGAGTTTAAGGGAGGCCTATGTCCAGCAGTGGACGTGATAAATAGAGGCTGGATGATGATGATGATGATGACATCAGTCGATTACTATTTGGCAAAATTCTTATACTCTATTAGGGTCATCTTCGTTTAACTCTTGCACTAAATTTATCCTGTAAGGATTCCATTTATGTTTTTTATTTACTTAATTATTGAACTTTGACTGTTGCCATGATTAGAGGCTGCAGTTTTAGAGCTTACGTTTGTCTATTAGCATGTTTAGTTGTGAATTTTTTTTGATACTCTTCGCTGCCCAAACAAGCGATTTGGGATATTTCCTAATTGAATACATCCCAATCCTCCTTCTCCTCAGTCCTAATCCCTTTTGAGATGTTGTGACACCATCAGGAGTTTACAGTTTTTTCACGATTTGCCTTTTCTGTCCTGGGCTAGTTGTTCGGCTTCATGTAACCCTTGGTTAATCAATATTTTTGTTTCATCTACCCAACGGCTTGGAGATCTTCCCCAAGTTATTGTTTTTTTTTTTGACCTCTTACTGATATTCCGCTCTTCCACCCGTCTAGTAAATTTCGCATAATGTCTTCGCTGTAGATATTAAACAGAGTTGGCGAGATTATGCATCCCTGCCTGATACCTGCCTCTGCTCTGAAATGATCGGAATGGGTGTTGCTTATTTTTACTGTGTCCTTATTATTTTCATATAGACTTCTAATTAGTTGAATTAGGTAATGGGGTGTTCCCATTTCCGCTAGTATAGACCATAGCTGCTGCCATTTGACTTTATCGAAGGCCTTTGTGTAATTCACAAAGCACATAAGCATAGAAGTATTAGATTCACGAGTTTTTTCGATTAGCTGTCTGTCGTTCTCTTGTACCTTTTCCTGCAAAAAATCCTGCTTGTTCTTCTGATATCTGAGACAATAAAAAAGCTTTTAGTCTTTCATGTATTATATGAAGTAGAACATTGCTTGCATGGGATATTAGGGTTACCGTTCTGTAGTTGCTGCAATCTAGCGAAGTTCCTTTTGCTCCTGGTTTGATCCATTATTGTTTGTGTGATTGGTTTAAATTCCCTGGATATATGTCGGACTTTGTTATATAGCGCATGGGATTCATACCGGTTTGCATGTCTCTCTAGTTCTTCGCATTCTTTATTTATATGTTTATTTCTATCATCTCTACATGTTCTTTTAATTTCTCTATTTAACCTTGCTAATTCGTTTTTGTTGCTATCGGTTTGATATATGGGAGATTTGATTCTCCTTCGCTCTTCGAGAAGTTGCAGCGTTCTGTCTGCCATCCAGTGTTTTCTTTTGATGATCTTTTTTCCGGTTCTGGTTCTTTCTACAGAGGTTTTTGTGGAATTTCTGAAACCTTTTTACGTTTCTTCTAGGTTGTCTTGTGTGTTCAACATATTAGTTTCCTTTAATGCATGTCTAAATGTTTTCGGATTTAAAATCTCCAGCCTCTTTTTAATTTTGTTGTGGCATTGTTCTTTTTTAGCATTATTTTGAAGCAAGCCTACAGCACAGTCCCTACATACATCTTAATAATATTTTTAATAAATGCCCGATTTTGTTAGTTTGCCTCTGCATGAGGATACTTATTATTGAATATATTGGATACACATAGAATTTAACCCTATTTGCTCTGAAACTCTTTTAAAAATGCTTCGTAAATTCAAGCAATGTGGAGATTACGAAAAGAAGTGAGAAAATCTTAATAAGAACACTTTATTCAAATTGTTTTTTACTAAGATAACTAATACTTTTGTTTCTTTTTTAATTTTCCTAAAGGGAAAGTTCTATTTGACTTAAATCTCACACCAGCTGTTTAATATATGTCATAATTGACTACTTTAGCTCACTGTGATAAATAACATTAGCTTATTTAATGAGAAACCAAAAAATTCAATTATCTATAACTAATTCTTGGCATTATTACCAAATATCGGCTACACTTTGCTTAAAAATCTAATCATTCAGAATTGTAGTATAAGTAGATGATGATTTAATTAGATAAAGTATATATATTATTTTTATGTACAAATCTTCTGAAATGCTCGTACAAGAACTGTACAAAAATTTGGCAAGACTTCGCAAAATTCCGCAACTTACAAATAAAAAAAAATGTCAGAGTATCCGAGTGAAAATCCTACAGACTCTAAGACAATGATATATCATTACACAGGAAGTGTTTTGCGTAGATTTACTTACATAAGAGAAATATCTTGAGAAGTAATTACTCGCTTAGTATAAAGAAGAAACTGCAGGTAGGGACATAGATTTAATGATGAGCTAACAAAAATTTGAGGTCATGCAATAACTGTTTACATTTCAGACTATACAATATGTTAAATAATTACGTGATATTTCATTTTCTCATACAAGGAGGAACAGAGTGAAAATAAAGAAATATATTTTGTTTTTATTTGCAAGTAACTACCAATAGAAAAAAATAAATTAAATAGAAAAAATCTTTTTTAAGTGTACCATAATGTCTTTTCTTTATTTAATGTTTTTTATATGTTCAAACTGAATACTGTTCAGTTTGTAAATTGTGGTATTGCAATTATACATATTATTCACTGTCTCATTTCTTTGTTTTTCAACTCATAATTAGTAAAAATAATATTTAGTAATAATAATATTTAGCTTATAATTAGTAAAAAACTCAAATTTGGTTCTTTTACCTAGTGGTATCCATTCTGTTATAACTCTTAACGGATTGTTCTTCTCTCTTCTCATTATGTGTCCGTACCATCTAATTTTTTGTGCTTTTATTGCTCTAACTACGTTCTCTTGATCCATCCATACTTATATTTCGTGATACATCCATTGTCCATCCATTCCATCTTTGGCCCGAGTAATTTTCTGGCAATCTTTCTCTCAAAAACTTTCAATTGCTCTTCTCCTCTTGCTGTTAATGTAAATGTTTCTAGCATAAACTACTATTAGTCTCATGGTCGTTTTGTATATTTTTATTTTTTGTTTCGGCATATCTTTTTTCATTCCTATAAAACGCTGCATTTCCCGCTTGAATTCTTCTTTTTATATCTACACTTTCATTTCTTCTGTTCTGATATCTTCTACACGGTGTGCATCTATTGTCAGTTCCGTAATTTGTGTCTTCTTTTTCTTGCTTACGTTCATGTATTTTGTTTTATTTGAATTTATTTCCAGTCCTATCAGTTTGGCTTCATTTTCTATTTCTTGAAAGGTTTTTTTAATGCCTTTTTATCTGTTGCTACTATGGTAATATCGTTAGCATATACTATTATTTGTACGGAATTCTTGTTTAGAGCTCCTACGTTTGACAGCTTTTTTATTATCTTGCCCAAATCTAGAAAAATGGGCGGATAAAATCTGCCTAACAGTCAATACAACTAAAACCGTATATCAAATACTTAGCCTTTCAATAAAACAGACTGTTGTTAAGCTGACGTATAAACGAGTTGATCTGGAAAGACAGCACGTAACAAAACAGGTCGTAACAGGTGTACATAGATAAGAAAATGACGTGGAAACATCAAATCGACGACATTGCAGAGAAAGCCACAAAGAGATGTCGACTGCTCAAACGTCTCACAGCAACAAAGTGGGGCGCCACGCAAGATGTCCTAGTAGCAACATACAAAACCTATGTCCGGCCGATATTAGAATATGGGAGTGAAGCTACTGGATCCTCGATGCCGGACTCGGAAAGAACAGGAGCAGGATATGTCTCAACGTTCTTCAAAGGCTCTTTAGCTGTGGGTGCCCCTATCACCAACTACAACGGCGAAATTGCTGCTATACACGAAACTGCAAAAAATCTTGAGAATTTCCAATACCCCCAAAAAGTTGCCTTCTTCATCGACTGCCAAGCCGCAATCCTCGCCCTGTCGACAAATAAATACACCGACTGTGCCAAAACAATATCTTGCCGCGTACAACTATCGAACTTGATGGAAAAAGGGTGGCTAATTACTCTACAATGGATCCCTAGTCATGTCGGTGTTGAAGGAAATGAAGCGGCGGATGAACTTGCAAAAGAAGGCACTACTCTTTTACAGTCCCCTAGCTTCCAATCGTACACATCAGCAAAGTCCACCATTAGAAGAGGAATCAAAGTGAAGTAAAAGAGCAGCAAATACATATATATATATATATATATATATATATATATATATATATATATATATATATATATATATATATATATATATATATATAATATATATATATATAAAATTCCGAAAGATCATCAAGAACATCAGGACATTATCCTTTATTTCGTTTTTTCAATTGCCGCCTTACACCTATCATCAAACCATCTTTTTTATTTCTAGCATCCATTTTGCTGCAGTTAATGTGGTTCTAATTATTAGGTTCCACCGGTCTTCTACTGATCTTTCTTCATTTTCTTCATATTTATCGATCTTCCTCTTTATTAGTTTTTCTCCAAATTTCTGGACGTATCCATTTCATTTTCAGAATCCGTAGATATTTTATTAACCATCATCAATTACTTATTATCTAACTAATATAAGGGAAAATCCCAGTGGTTGGCTTCATACCATAGTTTAATATTTACAATGAAGTAAACAACTTCTCATGTATAATGGTTAAACTTGAGCAAATTTGCAAAAAAGTGAAAAATATTAAATTTTAAAATTGGCATAAAATTAAGGGACCAAACTGACTTCTACAGTATTGTGCGAATTAATGGAATCACTGTGAATTTTTTTTTCATTTTTATCAATATTCACAAGAAAATGTTTTGGGGATGTTTTTCATACATGGGGGTTGGATCTTTGGTGCCAATTGAAGGCATGATGAACAGCCAAAATACAAATCCATGTTGGAAAAGTATTTGGACAAACAACTCCAAAAATGTCAACCCCAAGGAGGAGCGATTCTTCAACAGGACTCTGCTCCCCGTCACAAATCAAAGGAAATGATGGCATTTTTCAAAAATAAGAAGATTAATGTTTTGGATTGGCCCGGTAATTCGCCCGACCTCAACCCCATTGAAAATTTATGGGCCATTTGGAAAGCTAGACTGCGAAAAATCGGCTGTACCACTAAAACAAAAATGATAGAAGCGGCCATTCAGGTTTGGTACCGAGATGAAAGGATATCTGACAACTGCCAGAAACTCATAGAATCTATGCCAAAACGGGTAAAAGCAGTAATTGCTGCAAAGGGGGACATATTTCCTACTCAATGATGTACGTTTACCTTTATAGTTTTGTCAAAATATAATTTTTTACTAAATAAACTGTTTTTTTTTTCATTAAAACAGCCTATGATTCCATTAATTCGCACAATACTATACTCGAATCAAGGACTACGTGAGTATCCACACAATTCACAATAAATGATAAATTCATATGGATCGAGTTTAGTAACATCTATAAATAAGAAAGGGAAACGGTGTGGCTAAAAAGGATTAAATAGCACTAACAAACAAAAAATAATAATATGCTATCAGTATTTATAGATACACCATGTACATATATGCTAAAAAGAAAGTAATTACACCCGCAGCTATTTAAGCAAATTGATACTTAGTTACAAACAGAATTCAATTCAATCATATTTTTAAAATATTGGCACAGGACGAACATAAATTACTACACAAGTATATAAAGATCCCTGGAGGCTGTAGATATTTTATAGTTAAAAAATTTGCATAATGCAATTGATTTGGTAATGTAGGTAATAAAATATTAGCTATTTAAAAATGTGTGAAGAATGTGTGCTTGTATACTGTACGTTGTATAATACAAACATAAAATAAAAAATAAAATACAAAACAAAATACAACACTGACTTTAATTCCGAACTTTTCAATTATCAAAATTTACATTCCATTATCAGAACTAAAATATAAAATTATCAAAAATAAAAAAATTATAGCACGCGTTTATTGGAGTATTTAATAATATCCTGGAACGTATCGTATCCTAAGACAATAATACAGCAAATACGAAAAAAACAATCGGTTGTATATGTGCCTAAACAGTGGATCGGATCCAGAGTTTTAACCTTGTTTAGGCTGTTGCCTTTTCAAGGAAGGGGTACTTTTTTTGCGGAGTAATAGGGTGTGACAAAACCAAACACCAAAGCTGTTCATTATCGTTCTTGAGTATGCATTTAAAAGACTAACATGGCAACAGAAAGGAATATCCATCGATGGAGAAAGAATAAACCATCTAAGTTCTGCGGACGATATCGTGCTTCTGTCAGATAATCTAGGAGAGATCAAAGACATGCTCCAAGAACTGAATGACATACTACAAGAAACTGGGCTGGATATAAATTTCGAGAAAACCAAAATGATGACCAATATGGTTTCCTTCGAAGAGATTACAGATCAATAACAACAAGGTAGAATTAATCGATAAATATACATACTTGGGTCATGAAATTAGAATAACCAGAGACAACCAAACCTGCGAGCTAAATAGACGAATCACGTTGGGATAGCGGCATATGGAAGGATGAGAGACATTTTTAAAACAAATATCCCAATTCACCTGGAAAGGAAGGCATTTAACCAATGCATCTTACCAGTCTTGAACCTACGGAGTAGAGACCCTAACTTTAACGAAAGCTACCGCCGAAAAACTGAGGGTAACACAAAGGCGAATAGAGAGATCAATGCTGGGCCTGACCTTGAAAGATCGCGTGAGAAATGAGGAGATACGTCGGCGAACTGGCGTAGATGATATTATACTTCGAATCAATAAACAAAAGTGGAGGTGGGCTGGATATGTTGCTAGAATGGAAGACGGAAGATGGACGAAGAGATAATTCAAGTGGAAACCAAGAGGCGACAAGCGAAGTTGAGGCAGATCACCCATTCGATGGACCGACGACCTAAAGAGAATAGAAACAAACTGGATTGCAGCAGAGAGAACTGGAGATGTTTGGAGGAGGCCTATATCCAACAATGGATGTGAAAATGGGGCTGGATGATGATGAATGGGGGTGTGACTAAACGTGATAATTGATGTTATCTGTGGAGAAGTAGTGGACTACTAAGGAGCTGGGGCTCAGAAGGGGGTGTATAGTGTGGACGATATGTTATAAAGCGCACAAGAGAAGTTTTGGTTTTGGAAGTGATATGTCAAAGGAAGTACTTCAGAGGTTACTGGCCATACAATAGTAATGGTTCTTAATCAGCATTTTTGCTGGGAATGTTTCTAGGATATCAAAATACTCATTAGGAAATTCATTTCTAGTGTTGTGTAGAAGTTTATCTGGAGGGAACGGAATTTTTCTTTGAGAAAACCTGATAAGTATTTGCCCTCGGTGACTGCAAGGTGTCTTTAATATTTTCATTCAACCTCATTTCATTCATTCATTCATTCATTCTTTAATATTTGTTTTGCTCGATTACTTAAGCCTGTTATGGTTGGAACGATATACCTCCTGCCGAGGATTACGATTCTGTCCTTAATAGGTGTTATATTTGCCAATATGTATATGTGCGCTGATGGATAGTGACTACACTACCTCATGCAGAATCTAAGGATTTTTCTTTTGGTAGCCATGATGGCTTTGATTTGGCAGGTGTTAAGAGAGGCGTAGATGTATGCCTTGCATTCGATAATAGGTCTAATGAATGTTCTATAGGTGTGCAATAGTATGTTAGATGACGTCCTGCCCAATTTACTGGATAGCACTGCCAGGAGTCTAAACCTTTTTGTAACCGTGTCAAGGGTATCTTGAATGTCGGTCCTCTCCTAACACAGTTATTCAGTCATTCAGAATGGCTAAAACTACAGGAAGAGCTTATAATGTTACGAAAATGGGAGCGATTCTGCTCGTTTAAGGTTCAAGCTAGCAATATAACTTGGTGAGCCCAAAGACCTAACCATGTAGTCCTCAGAAGATTGCGGCTAGGATATACAAAATTCACACATGGGTACATAATTTCCAGTGACCCTGAGCCGCTGTGCTACAACTGCCAAATATCATTTTCAGTACAACATATAATAATAGACTGTCCAGTGTATTCAACAGCAAGATCGATAGCGTCAATACAATCCAACCTAAAAGAAGCTTTAATAGAAGACAGTAGTAAACAAGAAAATATCTTAAAAATTGTAAATTGTATAACAAACTGTAAAATTTCACAACGTACTTTCCAAAACTGCTATGTAAATATGTTATGTAAATATGTCATGTAAAAACTGTTTAAAAATAAACCACCCCGCTAACAACCCTAGGGGTTGATGCGGTGAAAAAAATGTGACAATCGAACACAATAGAAACTCATTCAAAAGTCACTTATGACCATTTCTCTTACTGATTGAAAGTTACTGTTATAAACTTACTGTTATAAAAATATCCATTTTATAGATTAATGAATTTTGGTAACGATATAGTATAATGATTTCGATTACATAAAAAATGAGTTGCTAGTCAGTCTTCGTAGGACCAGTCGAAATGTAGTTCGGTTGCAGATCATTTCAGTTTAATTAACTCCAGTTAAACCGAAAGATATTTTAATTTAAGAACACATATTACTACTTTCTGTTAAACAATATTTTAAATACATAAATTTTGTTTAAGTTTTGTTCTTATATAATACCATATGAATGTTACACGGTTTTTGTGTTGAGGTTGATTAAATTGATTTAAAAATTACTTAAATCTATGATTAAGCCGGATATTCCCTTGTTTGTTCACAGAGATTTTGATTATACAATGCCGATGACAAAAATATTTGAATAATGTAAAGGTCAACTTCACTGCTTATAAAATAAGCATTTCTCCGCATTAATCTTGCTCAATCATCTGACCTGCTGAATTTTGATTTCCCAATACATCACTCACCTAAATTCCATCAAAAATAACAACAACCTGCGAAATAACAAATGAATAGGTCTATTGTTTTAATAAAACGAAGAGTGTGTCATGCCTTTTGGATCGTGACCAATATTACAAAATTCCGAAGAACTAGACACTATTTAAAGGAAATGACAAATTGATAAATTTTATAGCAGATATTGTGACCGGCATAAATGAAAGCTGAGAATAAATAAATTGTTTTTAAAAGTCCACGAAACATTTATTTTTTCAAAATTTATTTTACAATAAGGCAATAAGGCAAAAGAAAATAAAATAAAAGCTGTTCTATAGAGTAAAAAAAATATTTTACAAAGTAATTTATTCTCTATTCTATATCGATACCTATATCTAAATAAATCCTCTCTTAAATGTGGTTTTTTATTATGAATTTTATCAATGTAAAATTATTATTCAGTTAATAACTGTTCATAAAATATCAAAATTAGAAAAAAAAAATATTTCATGAAATAATTGTGCAGAGTTTGGATATTTATAAAATCTAAAATAACCATACATAATTACAAAATATAAAAACAGTTCTAAAGGTCTGTGGAATACTATTAAAAAATTGGATAATAATAACACAAAAAGTGAAATTAGTTTCATTTTAAATGAAAATAATGAGGTAATCACTGAGTCGGAATATTAGCAATATTTTTATTGATTATTTTTTTATTGTAGGGTGTACGCTTGCTAAAAATATTAAAATATCTTCTTCCCTTGATCCTCCAAAAACTACATGTCATGGTCCGTTTTTTATAAAACCCGTAACGAAATCAGAAGTTCAGAGTATTATTCATTCCCTAAAACCAAAAAAATCTTCTGCCATAGACAGCATTTTCGCCGATCTGTTAAAAATAACTTCCAATTATGTTTTTTTGATCCGATAATCATTTAATAAATAAAATATTTGAACAATGTACATGTCCCGATCATTTTAAAAAAGCTGTAATTATACCTATAATTAAAAAAGGTGATACAACATTGGTGCAAAATTATCATCCTATATCACTAACTACCAGCCTTGCAAAACTCTTTGAATATTTATGTCAACTATATTTTGCATTACTGTGAAGTACCAGACTACAGGCGAAACATACTTTTTAGAGACTACCACGCGACTTCAAAGACATATGGTAACAATTCACTAGAACTGTAAAAGCTAGTACTTGGTTCCATCTTTCAATTTCTTGGTTCAATTAAATAGAGTACGACAGAACGTATATATTAGAGGACTTCTGAAAAAAAGATAGGATATAAATACAAGTTATAAACATATATATGTCTAACAGAAGGAGGTATACCTAGATAAGGGACCTTACGAAGTTGTTGAAGCTACAGTTCTCTGGATGCACTATTATACAGAAAGACGAAAGGTAAAATAAAATTAGAAAGATTGGAGACCATTAATCATCATCATCATCAGTGGCATCAAAACCTTCTTCAAAGCAATCCTCCATTTTCCCCCGCCTCTGGCAACTCTTCTTGCTCTAATTTACAATAGATTTTATATCATCCCTAAGTTGTCTTACCTGAGTCTCAGTCTTTCTCTGGCTTGTTGTCCAATCGGTCCTCTTCGGTCAAAATCTTTTCCTGTTTCTCTTGCCTGATTACGTTCTCTATTTATCTACAGCGTCCTACCTTAATTAATTGTATGCCAGGTTCAGGTAAATAAGCAAAAATCATGCAGATTAAGGTTAAATATACATGCTTTGAGACAGGATAGACAAAAAAATGCAGCAAAGGGGATATCTTTATCCAGTATTATCTCTCTGAAGGCTATATAAAAAAATATAAATGACTATTCTGAGCAGCGATAGTGGAAATATGTATATCAAAATGTCGGAGGTATATCTAAGTAACTGACCTCCACAAAATTAAAGACACTACTGAGTAGTAAAACTAAAACTGAAATTCTCTGGTTGATCCATTAGACAGAAAGACTAAACACAGATTGAGATTAGAAATTAAAGCATGTTCAAAAATTCTTTAAATTATTCCTTTTAGTAAATTATTTTCACGCCGCCCATGCCTGCATATCTTCCTCAAATAACCGACACTATCGAGCGATTCGTTACGCCTTTTTTTTAACTAAGAAATAATTTCGCCAAATGCTCCTTCTGCTTTTTATCTTGTTTTGGTACATAAAAATCTTTCCTAATAACAAAGGAAAAAGGTCCTATTGTGAAATCTCCGAGCTGCCTTCTCAGACAAACAAAAGAGTTGTTTTTCGTAGAAAGTTTACTTTCCATTGGTAAAAGGTATGAAAATGAACCGCAGTAGCCCAGCAATTTAATGTCAATTTCGCGTGGCACTCTTCAGCCAATATCCCCTCCTTATTTTCAACCTTCGTTTGTCTAAGCCCTTCTAAGTTCACAATCCGATGTTCATTTCCAAGTTGGTTCCTGTGGCAAGCGGTCTTATCTTCGACAATCGGCGGTAAGTGGATTTTCAATTCACTTATTTATCTTTACACAGTGTGTCTTATATTAATTATTTACTCTTTTGTCAAACAGACGTCTTCCAATTGAAGTCACTTCTGTTTGCCGTTCAGATTCTACACTGTCCATATTCTACTCTACACCGTTCAGATTCTATACCGTTCAGATTCTACACCGTTCAGATTTTACACCATTTTATATTCTACACCGTTCTTCTACTACTCTTCTCTCACCGTATTCTACTACTCTCCGGTCTGACTGCCTCCTTTCGTCGGATTAAGACAATCCAAGAGATTACGTTAGGAAGACCGCAATTCTTTGTGGGTGTCATCCCAACTTCCTGTTGTACGGACCGAAGTCAAGTGCCTTATTGAGGGCGTAATACCATTATCCGAATACACCTGTTTTGTGATATAAGTTTTATTGACTAAACTGTAATAACGAAATCTTTAGAAGTTGATTTATGACTCCAGTTCAGTGTATCTTCTTATTTATGGAGGTTTAGTTTGACTGAGTATAAAAATACAGGATAATATATACGTATAAATAACGTACAGTTTATTTTATATGTAGATTATATTTCTGATAAATTTTATTCTTAGATTTGAAGTGATCACGATATCAAGTGATAGGTATCCTCAAGACGTAAAATTCACTTGCTTGCCAAATATTGACGTAGATATAATTATAATGTTCCTTGCTTTTTTCTAATTCTTGAGGATACTAAATTATTTATAACTATTTTTCAAAGAGATATTTTTTGTTTGCAATTAATAATAAGTTGCGCAATAATCATGCCATTTAACTGTTCAATAAAATTTGGTATAGTACATTTACTTTAACAAATATACCTAAATATAATTTTGTTAAAGAACTATTTGCTTTTTAGTTCTTTTATATTTTTTTATATAATTTGAATTTATATTTTTGTGTTTCTCTTCCAGGCATTTTTTATTGAATTATATTATTATTTGTTTGCTCGTATATTTTGAGTATATGTGTCGAAATATTAGGAGTGTACCGCATAATTCCGATACCTTTTCTCTCACGGTTTAGTTTATTCTCGCGTGAGTTCTCTAGCTGTACCTTACCTTTCTCGTCATCCTTTTCTATGTGCCTTAAGGTTTCCCTGTTCCTCTAAAAATAGGGTGTTGCCCAAATAACTTTTCTTCTCTTATCTCTTATCTTCTCTTCTAACTTCTTGTCTTTGTGTTGTAAGTACTTCTTTAATTGATCCGTGATATTTGAGCTGTAACAAGAACCCCGACCAAGATACCTCTACCAGACTAAAGCCCGAGCCTAGTACCGTTCTTTGTGTAACCCCCAATCAATCATCAAGAGGGTACAAAATATGGAAGATCATGTATATATAAGCCCAAAAAACCATAGATGAAATGGATACGTAACCTGAAAAATACGCCGATTTACTTTAAATACGCATGGCTTCCAATACAAAAGAAAAAAGGATGGAAAAAATAGGACAAATATCCAGCATGAACTATCTGAAAGCTACTAGATATATAAAGCCACATCAATCACTATTCTGGATATCGGTTATAAACATATTATCTTTACTATCAAGAAGGAAATTAGTTTGCTGCAGATTAAACTTTCATTTTTAATGAAGTAAACTATTCTAATTAAATTTGTTAATCAAAAGAACAATCGTCGCTAATTGCCACGACTTCTTCTAATAAACCTCAGATTTTATTGTTCATATCTTCGTAAAGCAAACAAAAAACAAATGGTATCACGGACAGGATGTACGTTGTCGGTTAATTAAAGTAAGAACTATAGGTAGGTGATGCCTGCATGTGAAATCTTGATGAAAGATACCATCGAAGACGAAACCAAAGGATACCTAATTGAAAATGTGTTGCGTAAGCGAATTCTTCAGCAGCGCTGTTGCATCTTATCATTTAGATTTTTATTTCATTTTAATAAGTCATAAATTCTCTTTCAATATACCGGGAGGTAATTAAAAATTGAGGTTGCTCAATGATTAATCATTTTAAAAAACTAATAAACGTTAACGATACATAGAGGTGATACAATTAAAATAAATTTGAAATTAAATAGCATCGAATGAATACGAATTTGGAGGCAATTAATCTACTTTAGAAATAAAGAAACAGCCGTAAATCAGAAAATTTTTAGAACTAATGGAAGAACGAAGAAAACACTGAAATAAGAATGAGAAAAGGTACAAAGAAATAAACAAAATCATTAGGAAAAAGATTAAAAAGCAAAAGAATTATAAATACACAATCAATGCAGATAAACAGAATCCCTAGAATAGAAGCATGATACGTTTAACCTACATAAAAAGATCAAAAACTTAACGAGAGGAAACGAATCACGAAGTCATAACTTAATACTCGACGAGCACAACAATCTGCTCTACGAAAATGAGAGAATACTTGAGAAATGGAGGCAATACATGAAGAATTATTTAAGAAATAGCAACAGACGTCAGTGTTTCTGGATGTTCAGGACCAGAAATAACGCTCAGTGAAGCAACATATGCAACAAAAAGACTAAAAACCAACAAAACACCTGGATCTGATAACATACAAGCCGAAATATTGAAACTATTTAAAAACAACCAACTCAAACTCCTAACGAGTCTACTGAACAAAATTTATGAAATTGCATAATTTCCTACAGATTGGCTAGTTTTCACTTTTATCCCTCTCCCCAAAAAGGCAAATGCCACCAGATGCTCAAATACATAATTATAAGCTTAATGAGCCATGCACTCAAAATCCTTCTTTCTGTTATTCACTCTCACATATACAGATTGAACGAAATAAATTCGGAACATAGGAATATAATGTATTTCGGGTCAATTCTGTTGTAGGTGGTTGGCCAACAAAAGATTGTCAAATAATTATATTATAAAATCCAATACTTTAGCGGGCTGCTGGATTCTGAACTCATAAAAATTGAAAGCTACACATAAATCTACGATTTTAATATGCTGTCAAAACAGTTATAGTCCAGGAAATGATACATTTCACCTCGCAATTTTTTCGTGCTGCGTGGGTTGACTTGAAATTTAACAGAAGGTAGGTAATAGCCTAAGGATCAAAATCTATATCGAACCAAAGTGCGCCAAAGCCTAGGGTGGTTGCCACCCCATCTCCGGGGTGAAAATTTTTTTACGTTTTAACTACAGGTTTCGATTAAAAAAGTGATTCTAGACAAAAAATGTGCTATACATTTTTTTTATAAAATGATATTTTTCAAGTTATTCGCGATTGGAAGTAACAACTTTTAGACGAAAAAAATCCACGTTTTTAATCGATTTTTCGCGAATAACTCGAAAATGGTGCATTTTATCAAAAAAATTGTAGAGAACAAATTTGTAGCTTTTAAAAGGACAAATACAATTCATTTTTTAAAATGTTTTTGCAATATAATAGGAACCGAAATACGGCCTATCAATGTTCAGCGGTTTTCTTCAAATGCCAAATTTGAAAGATTCAAAGTCAGATATCGGGAAAATGATGCATTTTTGGAAGAAAACTCACAAAACCTTTTTTAAAGAGCATAAACAGACCTATCATAAAAAAGACTCTAGCTCAAAAATTGAGTGAGTTATGATGAAAATAAGGTCAATACCTCATTTTTTACGAAAAAATCGATGAAAACAACCCCCTAACCACTCCCATAATTAAAATCGATCTTCACCCTTCTGCAATTCCCTTTGTACATGTATTGTTAATACATCCAAGAATAATACGTCCAAGAAGTTTGACCCATTTAAAATGCTTAGTTTTAGAAAAAGTACAGCTTAAAGCGAGAAACGATTTACAATTTTATATTTTTTACCCTTCTTTTTTTAAATATGCCCGAAAATACTGAATATACGAAAAAAATAAAAATTACCAAATTGTAGCTTTTTTAATGACTAAAATCATCTTTTATTTAGATTTGTTGTACAATGAATATTTGGCGAGATATAGCCGTTTAAAGCATCGATTTACGATCAAGCACCATCTTTTTCGGGCCATTTAAACTTACCCCATTTAAAAACCAAGGGTTCCAAAAAGATTTAAATCACAGATCCTTGTAGCTCTTAAGAACCTCTACAAATCGTATTTGAAGAAACACTCTATCGTTAAAAATTAAAGGAAATACGTTAAAAAACCAGTTAATTTTTTTCCGGAAAATTCCATTAGTATAGTACAGTACATTTCGGAGCATAATAATCTACAAAACCGGTATATTAGCTAGTGGGGCGTTATACATTCGAAATTGTAAGCGTTCTTATTTTGAAATCCCATACAACAGAATAAAACATCTGCTCATGTGTCTATGGCTTGGCAATAAAAATATCAGAGCAACAGATTGGTGATGGTATTCGAAAGATGGTTTGTTATTACCTGTACGCATTAACAAACAACCTGCACCCGATGAACTTTTGAAAATTACTTTTTGCCAATGCAAAAAAGGATGCGGCGTTTCATGTGGGTGCAGAAAAGTTGGTTTATATTGTAATTCTACTTGTTCTGGGTGCTCAGGTGAAGGTGCAATAACAGTCCACCAATAATTGAAGAAGATGAGGATGACATAGATCACGATGAAGATGTAATTGATGACGAATAAAATTAATATTATAATTGTTTTACCTATAAATGTAAATATTTTCAACTATTTATGTAAATGTATAAGAATATAATTAATGGTGCCTTTTTATGTTGATAAATTTTTTTGTATTTAATTCTACTTTTTTCAATTTATATCTTATAAATTAGTTTATAAAAACTGCAATGTTGTAAAGGGTAATTTTCAAAAGTTGAAAAGTTGCAAAATTTTGGCAAACAATTGTTTTCACCTATAGCACTCACTACAATTGATTTTTAAGGGTTGAAAATGTATGAATTTGTATTTTAAAGTATAAAAAAATCACTATTTAACTAATTCAAACCAAATTTCACTCATCTTAAGATTTGTAATATTATTTTACAATTTTTGAAAATTAGGGGTAGTTTTCAGCCCTAAGAACAATCAGGGTTCATCGGCATGACATAAACTATAAAGCAGAGGGTGAGTTGAGCTTAATTCCAAATTTTTATGCAAATCGTTTCAAGGTGAAATCATTTTCTTCGCATTACTAATTTTTCTATATTAATCTCTAATAAGGGTCGCTTTTTAAGGGTTGAAATATGATAGAACTTTATTCAAAAGCACGAAACTATCATTATTTAATTAATTCAAACAAATTTTACCCATATTCAGGTTTAATATGTTATTTTATAATTTTTGACAATTAGGGGTAGTTTTTACCCCTAAGAACAATCAGGGTTCGTCGACATGACATAAACTATAAAGCAGTGGGTGAATTGAGCTTAAATCCAAATTTTTATCCAAATCGATCCAAGGCGAAATCATTTTTTTAGAATTAGTAATTTTTTTACATTAATCTCTAACAAGGGTTGCTTTTTAAGGATTGAAATATGATGGAACTCTATTGAAAAGTATAAATAATCATTATTTAACTAATTCAAACCAAATCTTACCTATATTCAGGTTTAATATGTTATTTAATAATTTTTGATAATTAGGGGTAGTTTTCACCCTAAAACCCTTTAGCGCACTTTGGTTCGATATAGATTTTGATCCTTGGGCTATCACCTACCTTCTGTTAAAATTTCAACTGGATAAATGCAGCACGAAAAAATTGCGAAGACTTTTTTCGAACTTCATTTCCTGAACTATTATCGCTTGCTTAGACAAACCCGTCTTACGCAAACAACATTGTTAAGTTTTATATTGGTCCACTATTTCAAATGCAGTTCAAACAGACATGTATTAAATTGTATGTTCCGTTTTAATTTGGTTCAACCTGTATATAGAAAACTTGAAGAAAACATTAGCAGTGTTCAGTTTTGGTTTAGAAGCAGAGTGGAAACGTGAGAAGCCATATTTTCCATACAAGTATTAATACAAAGAGCTCGAGACGTAAATTTCGAAGTCTACGTATGCTATATACACTTTGAAAAAGCATTTTACAAGGTGCAACATCAAAAATTATGTCAGACGCTAAAAGAATCTATTATTGATGAAAAAGATTTACGCCCAATTAAAAATTTATACTTACAGCAAAGGGCAACTGTACGGGTAGACAACGAAAACTCTCAAGAATTCACGATAA
Organism: Diabrotica balteata; assembly: GCA_918026665.1. NCBI lineage: Eukaryota > Metazoa > Arthropoda > Insecta > Coleoptera > Chrysomelidae > Diabrotica > Diabrotica balteata. Next base: position 155,086,857 of record OU898279.1, on the reverse strand, counting down.
AACGGGGAGTACGGTAGAGCTGCATTTTGTCACAGACATTATTCAATACGCATAAATAAGGAATAAGACCACTCACAGAAAATAAGATATCGTATAGGAAAGGCAAGAACTGTCTTTAATCGCCTCAGGAAGATTCTATGTAATATGCACCTAAACATTAATATAGGAACACGAGTCTTGAGATGCTATGTATTTTCTACCCTTTTATATGAAGTCGAAAACTGGACCTTGACGGAGGCAACATCCAAACAATTAGAAGCCTACGAAATGTGGTGCTACCGCCGCATGCTCAGAATTTCCTATATCCATCATGTTATAAACAACACCGTGATCCAACGTATGAATAAAGATCTGGAGCGAAAATCAGAAAGATGACATACTTAGGGCATGTGATGCGCAATGAGAAGTATGAACTAATTCAACAAATTTTACAAGACAAGATAGAAGGCAAAAGATCTTAAGGGCGCAGAACGACATCGCGGTTAAAGAACATCAGACAGTGGGCAGGAATGACTACCATACATCTATTTAGAGCAGCTGTTAACAAAGTTGTATGGATCAACGTGATTGCCATCATCCACAGAGGATAGGCACCAAAAGAAGAATATACTTTGGGGCAATCGTCCCAGACGATGAATAAGTTAAAAATGAGTTAAATAAAACTTAATGTTATAAATTAATAATAGAATATAAGTAATAATAAAAAGACAATAATAATGAAAGTCAATTCGACTTCCATCATTGCTAATTTATAACATTTTATGGTCATTCATTTGAGAGATAATTCTTAAAAAATAATAATAAAAAGAGATTTTATTAAAAAAATATTTTACATTTTACAATACTTTTTTTTCGTCTTTTATGGGAGTGGTAGTCAAAATGTTCCAAGGATACTTTGGTCCTAGAACGTGGGCAAAACCACCTTCCATCCTTGTAGGATTTCTCCAGTATGTCCACGATGATATCCAAGATCGCATACAAAGGTTGTTCGGACATCCTCCGCAGCGGTGAATAACCGGTTAGATCGCCCTGATTGGGACGCAAAATCGGCCCGGCATTCACGCGATCTCTCATTTGCGCACAATTCACACACATTCTAGCACTTTCTTATTACAACTGAATTTCTCACTCCCTCTGTTCCTTCCTGTTTATGTTTAAATTTGCCTCTTCTCATTTTTACTTATCTTTTTGCTTGCTCCTGGGCACCTTTCTTCTTATTTTGGTCTATCCAACGTTCTCCTCACATATCTCTGAACTGCTCTCCACCGATCTGACGATCTAAGCTTCTTGTGCACCAGTTCCGTGACTGATTACATACTACTTCCTAGCTCTCTATTAAGCAGGCTCCTCTCATTTATCCATCTATCGTATACCAATAGAGTGTGTGATTTAATGTCCGATATTTCACAGTACAGGTATTTGTCATTTTCTGCATTTCCAAATCTGTAAAGGTATGACCTGAAGCAACATGTCTTGTGAGCATCTGTGTCATAAAGTAATCTAAACGCCGGTGCTCACAGTCCATTCATCTTCTCAGAATAGGAATCAGCGTCTTCGTTCACTGCACCACCCTTCTCATCTCGTCCCATTCCTCTTGCCACACCATTATGGGCTTCTACCTTTCTTCTTTTTTTAAACGTTCTGTTGCTACATCTTAATTTTTCTCTTGTTTAATATTCGTCTTTACTTCACTATAACGTGTGTCGGAATACACGCGGTGACAACTGCCAGCTCCTCAGCAGAGACTGTTCTGTAGGCACATGCCATCTTCGAGAGACCCTTCCTATCTAAAGGGGTATGCATTTATATTAAATGTAACAAAGAGAATTTAAGTTAAGATAGAACGTAGTACTGAAACAACCTAAAAATATTTTCTATTCGAGTATTATTTCCAGAAAGAAAATAAAAAATTAAGTGTATACAAGACATTTTTCTTGTCTTGTATACAAAAGCCAAAAGCTCGTATATACTCTGCATTTACACAAGAGTGATTCTGGCACACCACACTAAGATAGAAGAGGAAAAGGGACCATATATTGCATTTCAAGCAAAGAAAATGAAGTAATAACACAACATATACTATCTTCTCTATATGTGGAGGCACATTATTGTAGGAAATATTCAAAAAGAAGATATCTAGACCCAACACAAAAATGTATGATTTGAACATTATAATATGCAGTGCAAATAATATACCTCCACAAGCGCTGTTGTTGTATAGGCACATTTTTAATTTTGAACATACCTAATCTAGATTTCTTGCAACCGAAAATGGATAGGTGTGACGTCTGCAAAGACTATAGATTGGCCAAGAAATTGATAATGAGCCAAGAACGTAAAAATAATAAAAAAAGATTTTATTAAAAAAATATTTTACATTTGACAATACTTTTTTTTTTGTACAAACAGAAATTAAATGTATACAATCTGACAGCTCACAGTTTTGATTATTTAAAAGTTTACTGTACAGTATGGCCAGAAAAGTTATGTGGAAGATCAGACAATGACTTGTCTAGTACCCTAATAAAAATTTTTAGAGAAACTGCTTTTACCACATCCAGAAATAAATGAGATAATCACGTGGAATGATACGTTGTGTTCCTCAGAACAGAAACTTCTGCATGTCTGAAAGCATGAGATGTCTTATGCCGCTCTAGCAGCACTTATCGGTGTGGTCATTCCTCAGTTTTCTGACGGCCCTTCGGTAGATTTCTAAAGATAAAGCTGCGGAAATGCAGCTATCCTGGTATTGGATAAGTGTGTGTCTCTCTAGCAGCACATTTTCTATCGTTGTTCTTAAGATTTTTGAAGATTTTTAGGCGGTTTTCTGAATACTAAAATACTAAAATAGGATGCATCTATTTTGACCACTGATTCATATTCATATTGTAGCATTTGCAATTTCCTTGATTCTTTGGTTTATATTGAAATCCTCTCTTATATGTAATATATTGAAATCCCCTCATATATGTTTGAAAAATCGAAGAGTAATTTTAATGCATTTCAGTTTCCTATCCCTCCTTTTTAAAAACCCAAATAATATTTCGTTCTTTTCAGCGTCGCCAAGTAATAAAAACCATTTTAGAGTCGTTTATTTATTTCGTGGCTGCGTTTTTTGCTCGATATTCTTTGATTTATGCCGCCCGAAATACTGCGTTTTTAAATTAATAATCTGCGTCTTAATTTCCGTTGTATTTTGTTATTTTAAGTTATGCGATCAATTTTTGAAGATAATTTCGTTACTCTCGGTGAAACCTTTGTCAAATGCGTTTATAGTTTTATTGGAGTCCGAATTTTTCTTCAAATTCGTAATGTTTTTTCGTTTTTTGTCTTTTGTCATGGGAAAATGTGTAGTGTGGTGGCAGTTAAATGTAGAAACTAAGTGAAGTTGGATTTGAAATTTTGACGGGAAAGGAACTCGGCATGTAATCTTCAGAAAGGCGTCAGATCTTGTTTGTGGAAAGTTATATGTGTTGTATTATGTCCTAAATGAAAGATTTGTAAGGTGTTAAAACGATATAAGAAGTCATTGTATTTTTAATGAATTTTTGAAAAGCCAAGCTTAGAAGATTGCAATTTTTTTTAACCCGAAGCCCGATGATCCAGCCCAACTTCAACTTCCTTCGTTTATTTGTTTGTCCCTGGTCATTCCAGGCCATTTTGAAGCTTGTGAGATGCATTTGTGTTCTTTTGCAGTGTTTAGAAGACCAGTTCCAGTCCCAAAACCTTTAAAGGAAATATAATGTTTAGTAAAATCACGTACTTTTTTTGTTAATTTCTTTTAAAGTAAAAATAGATATTTTTCATCAATAATTGCTTTCATGACAAGTTGAAAAATTTTAATAAGTAAAATTATGAAAATTAGGGATTGGCTAACTGTCATAATAATTATTCTTATACACATAACTAACCATAAGTTTTGAATTTGTTTTGTTTTGTTTTTAAAATGTTGACCTTAATGTAAACTGCATTGAAAGATCTAAATGATTTCAATTTATTAATAATGTAAGTTCTTATAGTGTCCCCACCGTCTAGAGTTGTAAGCCAATAGCAAAATTGTTTTTGTTATTATTATTTGTTTTCTAACTGTTTGTGGTAAAACACTAACAAATGTTAAATTTTGTTTTCTTAACGTTTTGTTTATTTTTTTAACTAACCCCTTTTTTGAGTTTCATTTGAAAAATATATGTTTCTTATGTTAAATAATTATTTCCCTAGTTACAACTAGTGGTTGTAATAGGTATAATTGGGCACCTCAAAGTGGCGCCCTATATTAAATTACTAGAGTTGTTTCCTGTTTTCTTTTTAGTTTGTTTGTCCCAAGAGATTCATGGCCTTTTGTTCCATATTTTTCTGTAGTTGCCCAATCCCACCACTTGCCAGTTACTTATCCACGACCCCAGCTCTCCTACAAAACCCTGAGTGCCGTTCGCACAAGTAGCGTTTATTTTGCTTGCCCTCTCTCTACCCCCATAATCTTACCCCATGTGGTAGGCAAAATATAATCGTTACAATATTGAGCATGCAAATGTGCACTTCATATAATGTTTTTTCTATATTTGTTACTGGAACGAAAAAAGAAATCACAATCACGCGAACCGTAAAACTTAATATCATAGCATACTATGATTGTTTTAAAAATAAATTGTATTGTATTAAAAAATTTAATAGATATGAAACATTAATTTATTTAAAATCTCTTTTAGCTCCCCGCTTTTTATTTTCAATATATCATGGTACACCCTGTAAATGACTGAGATAGTATCACTACTGGACTAGAAAAAAGAAACAATACATTCCGTACACCGACTATAATATTTGTCAACACCATCATAGTTATCTGCCATTTCTACAGTATTTCACACAGTACTGTCACGACAAAACCATTTTTGCGTGGGTCGAAGAATTCTTCCTCTTGTTTTCTGTAGGTACGTACCTCGAACTGGGTTAGACCGCGCTCGATCTTCATTTATTCGCGATTCAAATCAGAAATCCATAGCTCACTAGATTCGTGTGTCATCTTCACTTTCTCTCGGTTGTGTCGACCTTTTAACCTATCGCCATGGGAAAGTTTAGAGTTGAGCCCGAAGTTTAGAACTGGAACATTTGAATAAGCGCTTCTATGTTGTCGTAGGCAAGGTCGTGCAAGTGTAAGGGTTTATGAAATTTAAGGTGGATTTTTTTGTTGCGTGAGAATTTATACGCTAAAAATATTTTATAAAATTGTTATAAAATGCTATAAAAAAGTATTATTTTAGTCTGTGGGTTGAATCTTCGCACCAATTTCGGGTTTTGACAATATCATAATGACAGGTTCCTTGTTTATAACCATATTTAATATTGTGTATATTTTAAATTCGTTTTGGTGCTTTTAAGTTACATTTTTTTTAATTAAGCAATATAACAACTAACCATTTCCATAATATCCCCATATTTAAACTAATAAAAAGAATAAGGTTTTGGCAGTAATATTCAAACCTCTATGCAGTTCCTTTTTTTCTAGTCTTATCTCTTTCGAAGGAGCCCGACTTGTTTTTGAGCTACCATCAAACCCACCTGGATTAAAGGAGGAGGGTGAAGGGTTAGTGTGATAGATCTTGGTGATAGTATTCATTCCAAGTAGGTGCCAAATAATGCTCAAATCTCGAATTGTAAATATCACTAGGGAAATTTTACCCACAAAGTGATGAATGAAACGGGGTCTCCAGCGCCCAAACTCTGGACCATCTTGGCTAAGGTATGGTAACCCCAATAGAAGTATTCCTGACCTTCCAGGTTGGGTGCGAGCATTATGGTTACTCCTTCATTCCATATAAACCTGTTTTTAGAAAATGTCAAGACATAAACGCCAGACTGAATTCTTAACGACGACCCAGGCACAGATTTAGGGACAATAACATACCAGGCACAGATTAGTACTTACTTACACATTAGCACAAATGTAAGAACGTTGTATAGACAATGGAACTGAAATTGCGCTAAGATCAACTCCTAAGATATTAAATACATTTTGCAGTCACTTAAGAGCAATGGAGAAAAAAATAACATGGTATCTATGACAGCTGTATCATATACATATGCTAAATAATGAAAACATAAACAGTTCCAGTCACATTTAAAAGAAATGATAGAACGACCTGGACAGCCGAGCAGTCAAGCAAGGAAATCTGGAATCACTGCAAGGAATCTTTGAAATTAGAACCCAAAAGAGAAAACGACTGGTTCGACGAAGACTAAAAAACATTACAAATGAGAAGAATGAAGCATTTAGGACCATATAGCTATGAAGAACTAGAAACAACATATATAGGTACCAAAACTTAAATGAGAGAGGAAAGAAATATATCAATTAAAGAAATAAGAATCAGAAAACGACATATTAGAACGGTTTAAAAGAACAATTACTTTAAGACACTATTTACTAAGGAAACACCAGAATTCCAAGTCACAATAACCAGTTATTGTATCCAAAAATCTTCTTCACTTATCCGACAAAGGGCAAAGCAGCAGATCCGGGAAACATTCCAGCAAATGGATTAAAAAGACTGTTTCAAAACTGTCTTTTAACAGGAACAAACTTCCAAAGGAATGAAAATTGTTACATCTATCAATTACTCATAAAAAGGGAAGCAAAGAATATTGTCTATTGAGGAATTGCAGTATCAAATACGATTAGCATGATAGATGGTAAACTATGAAAAATAAATTGAAGCAGAATGTAGAGACATGGAAGCAGAAGAACAACCAGGTTTTAAAGCCGGAAGGTCTACTGTTGATAACCTATTTACTATTACCCAAACAATGAAAAAAAGGACATTTAATCAATAAATTCACATTTTATTTGTCAATATGAAGAAAGCTTGTGACATGGTGTTTCTCAAACAAACCCTTGGAAAGTCTAGTAAAATATGAACATTTATGATACGCTAATAAATTCTGGGAAATGGTTAAATAGAAGCAACACTATAAAAGTAAAAACATCAAATGTTTTATCAAGGTAAATAAAGATCTAAGACAGGGATATCTCAAGCATCTCAAGAAACCCGAATTAAAATATAATTGGAACCTGCGTTAAAACTTTAAAAGAGGAAGTGTATATTTTACAGATAATCAAGTGGTAATAACCCAAGGACATGAGGACATAGAATATTAACCTGTAAATTAGTCGAAGAATAAAAAGGGGCTGGAGATATCTGAAGATATTAGGAGGAAAAAGGCAACGTATTAAATGTGACAAAAGGTACAAATATTTGGGTATAAAACTAACGAACGGGATTCTGTGGGATATAAACATCTCCAAAGAAAACAACCAAAGAACATAAAAGATCATTATACAAAGTATTGGCACATATGGCTCCGAAGATTGGTCACTAAACATCAAGAAAGAAAAAACATTTTTACATGAAAACGTATTTCTGAAGGAGGTCTTCTATCCGTTACGAATATTGGAGATAATCGTGGCAATATTTATCTTATCTGCACCAGCGCGGAAAGTTGCACAGATGTATTGAACCAGATTCTGAGGTTCTTTAACCAAGACGTTCTTCTTCTTCCTGGACCTCGTTTTCCAAATATTTTTCGTTGCAGGATGGCTTGAAGAAGAGCATATCTGGATTCATTTCGCATAATATGTAAGAGGAATTGTAACTTTCGAGATTTGATGGTGTCACCTCTCGGCTCTTATACATTCTTCTGAGGATCTTCTCATTTGTGACTCGATCAGTCCACGGAATCTTAAGTACTCTCCGATATAGCCACATCTCAAATGCTTCTTGTTTTCTGCACATATCTTCGTTCAAGGTCCACGATTCATACACCATAAAAAAGGACAGAGAAGACGTAGCATTGCAGCATTCTAACTTTTGTATCAAGAGAGAGGTTGTAACTTTTAAAGAAGGCCTTATCCGATTAAAGGTGGATCTAGCTTTTCCGATAGGTGCTCGGTTGTTAGTTTTAGTGTGACATTCTTTCTACAAGGATTGGTTGACGTAGAATTGACATTCTCGTTTCATTTTCTTGCTAATTATCATAAGCTTTGTCTTCTTAACGTTTATATTGAGTCCATATTGTGACTGTAATACGTGATTGTGTTCAGTACTTGTAAGTCTTCTAAGTTGTCCGCAAATACTATGGTGTCATCTGCATATCTGATGTTATTTAGCCAGTAACCATTTAGTAGAATACCTTTTTAAGTTCCGTGCAAAGTTTCTATAAATATTCTTTCAGAATACAGATTAAAGATTACAGGAGACAAAATACAGCCTTGCCTCACTCCACTCATGATTTTCACATATTCAGTATGTTCACCTTCAACTCTGATATTTTCTGTCTGGTTTCAATAAAGATTTCTAATTATTTTTAGATCTTGGTCGTTAATTTCTGCTTCTTTTAGTATTTGCATCCTCTTGGCGCGCTTGTACTAGACCAAACGCTTTCTCATAATCAACCAGACATGCGTATACCTCGCAGTTGACTTCTCTGCATCTCTGGAATAAGACTTGTACTGAGAACAAAGCCTCTCTAGTACCAACAGCATTTGTAAACCTGAACTGATTGGGAGAAATTTGACTTTCACACAGCTTGTAGATTCTCTTATGAATTATCTTTAGGAACAATTTTAGGAGATACTAACATGATGCTTGTAGTACGGCAATTCTTCGCATTTTTTGGCTCCTGGATTTTTTTGTAGTGCAATAAATTCAGATTTCAGCCATTCTGTTGGTATTTCTCCAAAGTTGTATATGTTGTTAAATATCTTTGCGAATATTGCTATTGATTCGTTCACTAGTGCTACAAAAGACGAAATAACTGATTAAGCTTGCTCTTAATAGATTGTACGTGATTTGGTAGGAAAATCAACTAAAATAGAATTTTACAACAACTACTTGAATAGCATTGGATAAAATACAGAAATAACGATCCAGAAGAGCAAAAATGGAAAAAAGATGTACATAGATATACCAGAAAGATATTTTTCAAAAACAATCTTGCGTTGTGTGATAAAGTCAAACATGAACTTTCTGTCTGAATATTGTAATAGTAAAATAAATTTATGTGCTAAAAGATATCTAATATGTTACGCCATTGTAAAACAGTCTATCTTAAAGCTTCTTATACTTAATTGATGGATTGACGAACTTTATCTTTTTTTTTAACAGTAATTGTATAGCGCACAGAAGATTATATGCAAACATTCAGTAATTTAATAATCTCTCCTCCTTAGGCAGTACTGTCTAATTTAAACTAATCATCTTTTCGTGATAAAATCAAAACTAAAATCTAGGGTAGATATATTTAGTAACACATTAGCTGCACAGCATGGTTCACTTTATATATATATATATATATATATATATATATATATATATATATATATATATATTTATATAGGGACGCTCTTTAGATGAATCTACGTCGGATAAAAAATACTGAAAACCACGTGTTCAATATTTTGACACCAAACAAGACCTCTCATTTTTTTATTGCAGATTTGTATTCTTTCTGTAAAAATAAGTAACTTTTATTTATTTTTTAGACACCTTTTCGAATTGTTGATAGATGGCGCTATATTCGGAAAAATCAATTTAGTGTTAAACCCTAAAAAACTTATAGATACGGTCTAATATCTCTAAAAATACATTGCTAAATGAAAAACCAAAACAAAATGTGTTGATAGTTTTTCAAAAATGCACCAATAAAAAGACTTCATTATTCATATTCTTCTGACAAATTTAGTTCTTGAAGAAGCTCTACAGCATCAGTTCAATACACCAAATCGTCCTCTTTGGACTAATTCGTAAAATTTTCATGTCTTGTGTTAAGGTATGAGATTCTCGTAATTGTTAGAAAAGAATATTGTCTAACAAATTCCACTGTTTTAATCTCGATCCAAGTAATTGAGCCTTAGATTTTGATAGCACTAAATTAGATTGTTTTAAAAAGTAAGGTTTTTTTGATGGAGTTAAAAATCCAGAAGAATGAAGAAGTACATACAGAAAGAAAACTTAATTGAGTTTGAAAACCAGAAATATTTTACCATCAATTTTCTCGTTTTTATTTTGGGATACTGGAAGTAAAGTGCTTTTATTAGAAGTGATATTTTTACAGAAGTGATGTTTGGGTATATAATTATTGTATCTTTTGCAGCATTGCATACAATAGGATAATTTTTAAAATTTTAAAGTCACTTCAAATCTAAGGTAGGCTGTTGGCAGGTAAAATTACAATAGTTTCTTTTTGAGAAAAACTGAAGGCAAATTTTGTCCGATAGTCGTTATAAAGAGAGACCGTTATTCGAAGGTATCTTACTTAAGTATTTTCACCTAAGAAGACCGCTTTGCAATTAAATACTGGTAATATACGCAGCGAGATATTTTACACTACCTTTTTGAAATAACATTTTACTACTCTGTTGTTTTAATCAGTAGTTCAGCAAGTTATCGCTTATTGGTTTTAATATTTAATTGCAATAGTAGAAGTACGGAATTTTATTTAAACAGTGAATTTATTACATGTTATTTTTTTTAATTTGTTCTGACCTAGCGTATAATGTAGGTTTACCTAATAATCAAAGTAATGCCTTTACAAAAAACATATTACTTGTAAAATAAGGAGTACCATGTGTCATAACAATTGTAATCTCTTTTATATACATTTTAAAAATTTGTTTAGTAATGTATTTCTTAAATCTACACAATCATTGAAAAATGATTCATGCTATTTAAAAATATCGTTATGTTAACGACACTGTTATCGACAAAGTAGATCAAATTCAAACTTGTCATCATATTACACTTCTGTTTATCGTTAAAACTTAATTGATGGTCGTGGGTTGTATTGGTGTTATTTAATTATTCAGTAAATTCGGTAAATTCGATAAGCATAAACACAATCAGTGTTTATGCTTGTGTAGCATCGGCTGTTAAATAATTTGTGTTTCATCTATTGTACACTCTCGTCCTTTTTGGGGTGTAGCAGTTTGTATATAAGTACTAGCGTATTTTGGAGCGGTATTTTGGAAAAAAAATAAAATACAGTCAAAAACGTAGAGTGTTATTTCCAGAAGAACGGCGTTTAGTTCTGAAAGACGAAAGGTATTTCAATTTGAAAAAAAAAAAATATGGGTCCATGACTTCTGTTATGGCAGTTCAAAACGCACATACGATGCTTGCGGTATCTCAGAGAGGACATTCCGAAGAATTAATAACATGAGTGAGGACGAAATAAATAAAGTAAGCAAGAATAATCATCGACATCCAAAAACTTTTTGGATTTCGTAAAAAAAAAATTGCACCAGTCAATTAAACTTGCAATTAAAAATATTATATATAATATTATAAAGTCAAAGAACATGTAACAATTATTAGTGCTGTGTTTACAAAAATAAAAAGTTTGCTAAAAGGAAGTAACAAAAGTGTTTTGGGAATTGAATTCGGACTTTGTGGTGTGTTTTAGGTTAAACCATTAAGTACCTTCGATCTAATTACTGGACTGCATGCCCTCAATAGCTTTGGTAATAATTATGGACTCACGTGTTTAAAACTTTTGTTTTGCTAAAAACTCGGAAGTGATTTAGTGTCTATTGTTTCAAGAGGTTATATTAATACATGTCTGCAGAAAGTAAAGTCTTGGATGTATTTTATTCAAATTTGGACATACCAGCAACTTAACAAATATTTTCCAATTATACCGCATTCAAAACTATTCATATAATTTTGACTCTATGTAAAATAGAGACTTATAGAGACCTTGATGTACATTTGATATCGACAAATAATTTCGAGTATTCGAAATATTCCGTCGCACTTCTTCTTCCTGTATATAGATATATTCATTTTATTTGCCTTTGCTACAATAAAATCCAATATTATTACTGAACATAAAATACAGAAATTAATATTTTTACTTTTCCAGTGTTTGAGGCCCACTGATTATATTTTAATTACATATCCGTGATCATTACCGTCATAGGGTAAAAGGACTATATTTATCCATCTGTGAAATGTTCGGTGATCTAAAAACTGTCTAGTTTCCGTTGTGGAGAGGTGTCCGTAGTTTGACTGTATTAGCTGTTCCGTAACAAGAGTCACATTTTCTTATTAGGTAGGTACTCATAATTACCCAATATTGAATTTTTGTGAAAGACTCTTACACAACATTGCGTTTTCTTTAATTTCTACCTGTTTAATTGAACACCCACTTTATTAATACTTCATTTCGATTGTGGACCATTTAAATAATTATACTAAGGCGAAAGAAAACAGCGGTATATTAAGAACCTATCATTATATACACCTTTAAATTATATAAATTAATATTTTGTCATAGTAAATATTATTTATATCTATTAGTATCAACTCTCCATTATCTTAATGCATAATCTATTAAATAAATTAAAGAAAAAGTTTTTGGCAGTGGTTTTGTAACAATATTTTATTTAATTGGTAGATCCGTTACATCCTCGGTACGTGATGTATATTGTTTTTTGATTGGTACACCACAAAAGCTAAGCCATTTGTATTAAAATAAATTAAATATACAGTACTGTGCGAATCAATGTAGTAAACATAGGCTGTTTTAATGACAAAACAGCTTATTTAGAAAAGAATTATATTTTGACAAAATTATAAAGGAAAATTTACATCATTTAGTAGAAAATCTAACCCCTTTTGGCTGCAATTACTGCTTTTATCCGTTTTGGCACAGATTCTACGAGCTACTGACAGTTCCCAGATATCCTTTCATCCCGAAGCCAAACGTATTAATTTTTGTAGTACAGTCTAGTTTTGCAAATGGCCCAAAATTTTCAATGGAGTTGAGGTCTGGCGAATTACCGGACCAATTTAAAACACTAGTCTTCTTATTTTAAAATGTATAAATTTTCTCACTGCTTTTTTTAGAACACAACCGTTAGTAGAGTCTAATTAAGAATGGATATTTCTGAATGATGTTAATACTTGTTTATTTAAAGATAAAAGATGCATTAGAGCATAGGTATCCACGGCCATAGCTAAACTCATTAAGTGGTTCCAGAGTGGTTTCAAAAAAAATACGCGTGAGATATTTAGGGGTGACTCTGAGTCAGTGGGGAGATCACGTAAAGGCGATGGCTCAAAGAGGTGCGGTGAAATATATCGCGTTGGGAGGGATCAGGCCCAACATCGAAGGGCCCAAAACTGAGAGGGGTAGGTTCCTTTATTCTGTTGTGAAATCGATCGCCCTCTACGCTGCGTCTGTCTGGAGTACTATAGTTTTAACAAAGGTGTACAGAAAGCAGCTTACTCGAGCAGATATTAAGAGTTCATTTAGGGTGGCATGTGCATGTATAACAGTCTCTGCCAAGGCGTTGGGAGTTATCACCGGGTGTATTCGATGCACGTGCTAGTAAAGGAAAGAGGAAGAATATGCGAGAGAAGAAGTGAAGGCATAGCAACAGAACGTTTTAAAAAAGAAGAAAGGGAGAGGTCCATAATGGTGTGGTAAGAGGAATGGGACGAGATGAGAAGGATAGCGTAGTGGACGAAATCTCTAATTCGTAATCTGAGAAAATGGATGGATTGCGGGCAAGGGCGTTTGGATTACTTCCTGACGCAGATGCTTACATGACATGGTGCTTCAGGGCATACCTTTACAGATTTGGAACGGCAGAAGATGACAAATGCCTGCAATGTGAAATATCGGACACTGGTTTATACACTCTATTGATAGCGATAGTATATGCAAAAAGCTAGCTTGAGAAAGGAGAGCTAGAAAGTAGGTGCAATCAGTCACGGAACTGGCGGAGGAGATACTTATATCGTCAGATCGGTGAAGAATAGTTCAGAGATGAGAAGAACGTTGGAGAGAAAGGAACAAGAAGAAAGGCGACCCGAAGGGAGACAGCGTGCCCAGGAGCAAGCAAGGAAGATAAAACAGAATGAGAAGGGGTGAGATTGAACATAAACAGGAAAAAACAGAGCGAGAGAAGAATTCAGTCGTAGTGAGAAAGTGCTAGAAGGCGTGAGAATTGTGCGTGAATGAGAGATCGGGTAAATGCCGTGCCGATGTTGCGTCCCAAACAGGGCGATCCGACCGGTAATTCAACGCTGAGGAGGGTGTGTTTTTAGCAGGTAGATCTTTGGCATTAAAGGCGATAATGCCGAACAACACCTGTGCGCGGTCTCTTATATAATCGTGGCCACGCTGGAGGAATCCTTCATAAACAAGGCCGGAAGGTTCTGCCTGCCTTCTAAGACCGAGGTAGGTTTAGAACATTTACCATCCCTTCTCCCATAAAAGACGAAAAAAAAGTTACCTACCTGTAAAAGAACACGACATTTTTGTAATTATTCCTGCAGGTTGAAGTGGTTCTAAAAACTATACTGATTGCAACCCTTTGTTACTTTTTGACCATTCACAATTACTCGGATTTAGCTTTTCATTCATTAAATAGTTCAGAATAACTATACGATTTCGCAATACATGTAACTAGGTAATTTACAGGCTACCCATACTTATCACGGAACAGCAAACAATGCAATTGGTATATATTAAAAATAGTACTTTACCGAAATGCTACATGTAGCGAAGACCCTGTTTTCTGTGACAGATCAGGAACAAAAGTATCTCGGGATAGGGAACACTTAAAACTTCAACACACGTCTCCGTTTCCTGAGCAGCCTCAACTCCACTGGATGGAACGACTGATGATGACTGAATGCTTGGTGGTGACTGAATGCCACGGCCGTTAGGCTCTCCGTTGTTTTGTACAAGCAAACGCTAGATGTGGGCGATAAATACCAGCGATCTGCACTTTTAACAAAAGCCATTCATTTTTCTATCGTCCTTTGTCAATATACAATGTATGGAAGAACATTCTTTTGTCTGCTACAAAGGATTTAACAACTGTTTATTGTTCTATAGCGTCTGTGTATTTTGTACGCGGAATCTTGGCTAAATATACGGGGAGAATCAAATTTAACACAAAGTCTGTTAATATTATAAATATTTTATACATTTGCGAAACTGCAACAAATATAAATACAATTAGTATTTTTAAACATAATATTTAGTTTATATAATAATTTACATTTACTATGAAATGATATTATTTATATTTTATTAATATTTGTTCTGAATTTGACAGACAAATAAGGACAGAATAAATAATAATTTATTGAATTTGTTTAAAATATAAAAATAAATAAATAATAAACTAACTTTATTTTAAAATAACGTAAATGCATAGTATATCTCTTTGTATTGAACTTAAAAAAGTCGTGCATTTAAAGGGTTAAGTAGTTATTAAATTTACGAAAAAAATTTCTTATTACATTTATAAATAAATAGCAAAAAAGTATAAAAAACTCAACCAATAACTTAAAATGCTGAAGAAAAACAAAGTTGTTGAAATTTATTTTTGTTTCTCGTATTTGAAAACAAGGCATAACGAATTCATTTGTTAACGCATTTACTATTCGCTTTAACAAATTACATTTGGTTAGAACAAAGAACCTTCCTGCTATTTCATCGCACCTAATTCATAAAAACTTCACGGCCATTAGGTACCCACTTCTTCCTACTATTCTAACTAATAAATGCTTCCAGTAAAAAGTTTAGAAACTAACAGCGGTCATCCGCCTTCATTTATTATTTTAGACGCTAATAAGACAACCAGGCAATTAAGACATCGTTTTGTTTCTCATATAGGTACCTAGTTCCATTTATAGACAAAAGAAATTTCATGGTCATGCTGCTATCTTAGAAAAATAAATATGTTTGGTTTTGTAATCTGAAGTGAGTATTTAATTATCTTTTAATTTTATTACCGAATGTGGTAGTCGGTGCTAACTATCAGCAAAATTATCATTTTGTATTGTAATAGGTTAATTTTCAATAAAAAAAGAGAATGCTCTGAAATGTTAACTGACAATTTTCAAATAATCGCGAATTGTTTAGATAACGAAAAACTTCCAGGTATCCAATTGCCACCTCAACCTAATATAACGCGATGAGGAATTTGTCTTGATGCAGCAGTTTTTTATGCCAAACATTAAAAGTACTTTTAATTGTCGACATAAATAATTCTCTTCAGGCCGTTTTAAAAGCACAGGAACTATTTAAAGATAAACAATTGCAGGAACAGTTTACTTTTATTAAAGTAAATTATAATTTTTACATCCGATGCCACTTTACAATTGGAAACCAATTTTATGCCCGTCCCTGTACCTTAGTCCATCAAGAACTATAGCCTCGGTCTTACCCGCAGCCAGTTCTAGCTCATGCATCCATTCCTCGACTTTTTTAAATTGTTTTGAGGTCGTTTCTATGGGTTGTCTACTTTAATCTTTGGATTTATTTAAAGTTTTAGCTAATTTTTTATTTTTGTATTATCCGAGCTTTTTGTTTTCTTTTGGTTTTCCCTTACAATTTGTTTTTTGTTGCTTTCGAGTTTTCGCCGTTCTTTTTTACACTCACCGCCTAAATTTTTTCCAATTTTTCTTTTCTATATTTCTTCCATCTGAGTTAGAACAAATGGAATCTTTTGAGTTTGCTTCTCGCCTTTTCATGCTGAAGTATCTGACCATACTAAGTAAGTCGCAATAGATTTATTTGTAGTATTTACATGTATATTTTTAGAAATGTTTAGGGTTGTTTCGGGTTTTTTGGATAGATCTTCTTTAACCTTTTTTATCACACTTGATTTGTATGGTCTTTCATTCCTTGCATGTTGAAAATTTCATCATTCTCGGGTGCTATCAAGGTTGCGTTTTCGATTTCAGGTATGTTTACAATTTCAGTATCATCTATTATTACATGTATATCATTTATCTCGAAAATTACTTCACTTGTTTCTAAAACTTTTGCTTCTTCCTCTAAAACATTTTCTTGTTCGTGGATTGAAGAAATTTCTACTGACGACTTTTCTGCAAATGCTGAAAAGATTAGTTTCAATATTTAGTAATCATCAGGTTAAGTTTTACAATTATTTCGACATAGCTGTTTAATTTTGTCATTGCCAACTATTTCACAAAATTATATATAAGAAATTGTTGTAATTGAATCAATCAAGTGGTGGCAAATCTTTGTGCCCATCCAGATTACCTTCAGTTCCAAATTCTTTCCCAAAAGACATTTTGAATAGTCAAGTGCACACGAATCCAAAAGAATATGTCTATATCAGATTTTAAAACAGCAGCAAACTGTACTTCTGTTAACACTTTTTGTAGGTTGTCTCTCCTAAACTGAAGCACAGCTGTGTTACAAAATGTTTTAAGAGGCTTAAACGCAGCCACATCTTCTGGTTGTCAACATAATAAAAGAATGCCTCGTCACCATTGTTGTTAGGTCTTGAAGAACATCTTTAATTTCTTTTTTATCTAGATAAGATTTTATGTTGTCAAATCATTTGGTAATGTCTTTTTGGTTAATGTTTGGACTTGCTGATGTCACTCCCTATGAAGTTCCTTAGGGAAATTTTTAGGATATTGCGCTCCAAAAATGCAGATAGCCATGTTCTACCTGATCTATTTTTAACAAATAGATTCACTCTAGGGTTACTCTTTAGAAATGTTTTAACGGAGTCCTTAACGTCGTCAACACGAACAGAAAATCCTCTATTTTGACAATGAAAAATCCAGAGTTTAAGTTGTTCCTCTTCATTCTTCGAAAGAAATGGATCTGGTCTATGCGTTATCTTGTGAAATTTTTTATTTTTATGGTAACTTATGGTGGTTGTGGGAATATTGAAAATTCTTGAAGCTTCTTGGCTCAGTGTACTATTTTAAATTAGCTCCCCTAGGTGGCCAATAATTGATATATTAATAATTTAATGCATTATTAGTTGGGCACCTTAAAGTTTACGTTATATGAATAAATAGCGTTAGGTTCGTTATGTATTTTCGAACAGAACATACACTATATTCTTACAATAACATAAAACATAAAGTAGAAAAAGAATTTCAGTATATAGTACTTACCGGCAACACAAGTTTCTCTAGATAAATAACAAAAATTTGCTTGTAAACTAACGGTACATAATAGTGTCTCAATTAACATCAAATACTGGCTAAAAATAGTGGTTACCATGAAACTAGATGTGTAATAGGTACTCTATCAGACATGACGCCAATTTAAAAAAAAGTAGTCAGATTTAACAAAATACCAGCATTTTCCTAATTTTAATCAAAACATATATTAAACCAATAACTCACTTACGGCCAACAACTGCTGCATTTACCCTAGCATGTTTTTCAAAATTTCAAACATTTTGTAGTATTTTAAAACGATTTTTTTTACTTAGACAATTCAACCCTGTAAAATTTACAGATCATATATAAACAATGCATAAATTAAGTAAATTGTAAGCTTTAATGATTAATTTTATTAGAAGTGCTAATTAGGGGTAATATTCACGATTTTTTTACCAAAAAAAAAGGGGACCAACTTTATTTTGACCATAACTTGCTTAGTTTTGATACTTATAGGCTAGGTTGTAACTCTGTTTCTACTAAATCTACATACCTAATAAATACACCATTTGTTTTGCTTTTTTATCAGCTACATTTTTCTATAAAATACTTGTTAAAAACCGTCTAAAAACGTGTTTTTTTTAATGAACATTTTGACTAGCAAATAACTCAAAAAGTATTGACTCAAAAAACTCTATATAATTTACTTAGAATTAGTCGATTTATTTATTTCCGGACTTATTTTAAACGTATGTTTTTTTACCCTCCTAGAAGGCTTTCACTCCTCAATTATAAAAAAACCCTGGACTCGAGTCCAAAATTGAAGTAGAGGGTAAGAGGAACCTAAATCCAAATTTTCAAGCAAATCCGTCGTCATTTGCTGAAGTGTAATGGGTTATTACAAATCAACAGAAATCAATTTCGGAAGGCGATGTAATAAGTCTAGCTATGGCCATGGACACCTACGCTCTAATGCATTTTTTACGTTTAAATAAAAAAAGTATTAACACGATTCAGAAATATCTATTCTTAATTAGACTCTACTAACGGTTATGTTCTAAAAAAAGCAATAAAGCAAATTTATCAATTTTTTACTAAACTGTTAAATTCCTATGTCGCAATCATCAAGATTTAAATTTAGATATTTCATCTCACAGTAGTAGACTTGTTATTAAATGACGCATTCGGATGGTAGTTAATAGATGATCATAAGGTAAGTTTGTGTGCCGGTTACATAATTAGAATTACAAAGAGTAAAAGAAAAAGTTTTATGAATTAAAGGATTATTATTCATTTTTATAAGATACAGCTTAGCAGCTTGTTTTCAATTATATGTTTTTTAAATAAACACAAATTACGTGATAATGCGTATGTCAATTAGAGACCACGGTAGTTATATAATCAAAAATGTATTTATTATTATCAACAAAAATATTTGTTACATCAATGATTTTCTATAAATATGTTTATTAATATCAAAATATAACTAGTCCATTGAAATGTTACAATTTTTATGCCCTAGCGTGCATTTTTAGACTGACGCAATTTTATTTTTTTGATGTGTTGGGATGGAAAGTATAGATAGATAGATCAATGTTCATTCTCGGTGGGATAGGAAAGGATTGTTTATTACGATAGGAAGAGTGATTGATTGTACCCGTTTAGGGTCGGTTGACCCTCTTCAGGCATGAGTTTGAATGTTGTTGCTAGCGTCTACAAAGGCAAACACCCAAAATCACCGGCGTAAAGTTTTTCTCCGTCTTCTTCTTGATGTTTTTGCACCTTTTCTTCACTGGAGGAGTTTGATCGACATACAGAGAGAGACCAGGGGGAAAGGCTTTGCTGAAAGTGTTGTTCTTTCCAGTTTGTCGTGTGTGTTTTTTGGGCTAGATGCGACAATAACCGGGTCGTTGCATCTTCATCTCGCCTAATTACATGTCCTATCCATCGAAGGCGTGCTAATTTAATAAATTTTACAACGTCAAGTTCCCTAAAATTTCTGTATAATTCAAAGTCGTAGCGCCCTACGCCACAAACCCTGTTCTTGGACTCCTCTATATATTTTTCTTAGAATTTTTCTCTCGAAACGTCTAAGCAGTTCTTGGTCGTTCTGTGTGAGTGACCACGTTCCTAATCCGTATGTTAACACTGGCCTTATGAGTGTTTTTAATATGGTAATTTTAATTTTTCTGGGTAGTTTTGGGGCCTTCTGTTTCCTCAAGCCATAATAGCGCTTATTGGCAAGCACTATTCTTCTCTTAATTTCTTCGCTGAGATTGTTGTCTTTGGTCAGCAGCGAACCCAGGTAGATGAAGGTGTCCACACCTTCGAGTTCCAGATCATCAATTAATAGTCTAGGTATCTGTTTGCCTGACAAATCATTGTCTTTAGATGATCCATAAAAATATCTGATAGCAATGGGCTTAGAGGATTACCTATTATAATTCCTGCACCGTTATTTGTATATATTTGGTTATTAAAATTAAAGTAATCCTTGTTTACGCAAATTTGTAATATTATGGTCTAAAAGGTTTTTTACTAGAAACAAAAGTTTCTGTAGAAGGGATACTAAGAAAAAATATTTTTTACGTCAAATGAAATTAATCATATCATATCTTACAATCTTGGGTTTTCTTGTTAAACAGTGATTCTTAGGTCTTTGATAAGTCCATAAGCAAAGTAGGGTAGGCAAGACAAATCCATGTCTTAAGGATAGGCATATATCAGTTGATTTAAAATTGTGTGCCTTGGTTGTTCAGTTCTGTGTCTTCTAATGTTCTTTAGTGCCATAGTGCCAAAAAAGATATGCCAACGCATCCCAATTTGTATTATACAATTATAAAACTCGATAATTTTTATAAAAAAATAACTGCTTTCTATCCTCAAGAAAACATTAGCACTAATATAATTTCCCGTTAAAATACCAAACTTAGATTTTAATATAATACAATCATGTTTCTCACGTCTATGTATAATTTAAGCTGGTGTGATCATTGTAGAATTCGAATTTAGCTCTCAGCGTTTTCTCCCAAACTATTAATTAAGTGTTTAAATAATTAAGACGGTGTAAAGGCGTAAATTAATTGCTTAAAACAAAAAGTGGGCGATTAATAACTTCATATTGTTTTAAAATATAAAGTGGGTCTTTAAACAAATATTGTTTACCGGTAAAGCATGCCGCAATATTCGAGCATGCAATAAACGTAAAGTTTTTGAAGAAATATAATACATATACCGAATTTTATGCATTTAAATTTATTATCTTAATGTAAGGGATACTTATTTCCAGTTTTCCTAATTTTGTTAAATTGAACACTTTATTTCTATTATGTCTATCTTCTGCAATACTTTATGACAATATGTATGACTATAAAAATTGATTTATAGACAATATGTACACATTCATTAATCACAAAGATTTTTATGATTACCGAATAGAAAATGTCAGTATTTTTTGATAATTGTCAGTACGATCTATGGTTCTACAAAATGGATAGGTAGGTTTGAATTATGTAAAAATTGGGATATGCGTATTCTGCAATAGGAAATTTCAAATTTTATCAAAGAGCTAAACTATCGACTAAAAGAACCCACACAAGAATATACCACCTAGCTGGTAAAGTAAAATGTACAAAAATGTTTATTAAACCTTTGAGAATATCTCGGCAAGAGTTGACCGATATTTAAAAAAGTTGGTTCAACAGAAGGTCATTAAAGATCACAGAGGAGAAAAGATCACATCAGCCAATTTCCAAAATATAGTTCACATTATTGTAGAAAACAAAGCAAACGACTTTTTTAAAACAATGATGTAACCTTAGACATAACGTTTAACTTGTATAAAGAAGAACATCAGGATAGTATTTCTTTTTCTTCCTAAAAACGCATATTTTATGACAGTTTTAATTTGCAAAGAAAACGATTTTAAATTAATTTAAAATTCAAAGTTCTACATCTGAGCAAGAGAAAAAAGAATTTGAGAGACTGAGAGGATACTCATTAAGATGAAGCAAAAGCAGCTAGAGAATTTCATGAATTCAGATCTCCAAAAAGCTAAAAATGACGAAAATTTGGAGATACTGATTTTTGATTTGGAAAAAACCCTACCTCTACCACGCATTCCAACGAACATTGTATTTTACAAAGAACGGCTGGGGTTTATAACTGCGGTGTACATTCAGGAAAAACTGGGCGAGGCCATTGCTATGTTTGGATCGAAGGCACAGCAGGAAAAGAAGCACAAGAGGTAGGTTCTATTTTATTAAAATATTTGCAAGAGTGCACCTAACACCTCAAGTAATTGAATTGATATTAGAGTCTGACAGTTGTGGAGGACAAAACCGCAATATTAAAAATTGTAAGGTCTTTTAAAATCTGGGCTTGAGCTTATACCTTCTTAAAAAAAATAACAATGCGCTTTCTAGCTATCAGGATACAGTTTTATGCCCAATGACTCAATATACAAATTTGCAACGATCTCAAAGCTAGACTGAAGAAGCTTAATCTATCTACCTAGCAGATTCACTGGAATAAAGTTACTTCAGTGCTGCATGAAATTAAATCCTAGTAAAACCTACTACCTATCCCAGTTTATCTCGAAAGAATATGGCAATCATACGGATATTGCGTATAGAGACATACCCGTCTAATTCTTGACTACCTGATGACATTATCTCCACAACCCAAATGTCAGCACTGCAATACGACTCTCCGAATCAGACATATACTTATCGAATGCCCTTTTTATGCCAAAATACGCCAACAGCTCGAAATCAGGTACTATCTTCAAAGAGGCAAAGCACAAATCAACAAGGTTATGAAATTCCTCGAGAAAAGTTAGCTGCTCAACAAAATATAAATGTTATGTTAAATGTTTTTATATTATTTTCTCTTTATGTTAAATATAAAACTACATTATTTAGTAATTTATATGATATTTCTGTAAATCGTCTACTCGTGCTAATGACCATAGAAGTCACATACACGTTAATTTAAATAAAAAAATATATATTCCCAGCTAATAAATTTGTTTTGGTCAAATGAATTAATATTCCTAATATAACTAATATATTTTTCCCATTATTTTCTTTACTTTTTGTAGCCGCTGATGCAACAAAAGGAACCATATTATTATTTCAATTTTCAAGCAAGTACGGAATGTTATATTATATATATATAATAAATGTACATAGATAAAAACTCGCATGAATAAGCATTTCAGTTAACACTTTCCTTAACGAGACAAAGTAACTTTTACTCTCTGTTGATAGCTTACACAATCAATAAACCATGAGAACTTGTCAATTTTCTGCTTTGATCTAATAGCTTCTTGTCTTACGTATGTATGCAATAATTTTTAGATAAACGCTATTTGATCCTATATCTAGAGCACGATAACACGATTCCTAAATACCAAATTCGGATTTGAAGATCAGAAGATGTGAAGTGGTAACAGATACATACATAAACGTAGAAAAAGAAAATAAAAAGGGATATTTTATATTAATTGCGTTAACAAATGATCCTGACATTATTCGTTGTTTTGTATAATTTTATTCTACTTAATTTCTGTTAAGTAAGTCTATTTTTTAGATTACCAAAAAGCGTTTGATCGTGTCCAACACCACAAGTTAATGCAGATTCTCAAGAAAGTTGATATAGACCAAAAAGACATAAGATGCACTGAGAACTTGTACTGGCATCAAACGGCATAGTTAAAAATAGACAATTCTATATCCAAACCCATACATATAAGAAGAGGCGTTCAACAGGGATGTGTGCTTTCCCCTCTTTTATTTAACATTTATTCGGAAGCCATATTTCAAGAGTCTTTGGAGGATGCAGAGATGGGAATCAAGGTGAATTGAGTATTGATCAACAACATACGATATGCTGATGATGGTGTCTTAATTTGTGACAACATAGTCGATCTTCAACAACTTGTCACTATAATCGGAGAATACAGTAAGCGAATGGGATTAGAGATTAATACCAAAAAGACCAAATTCATGATCATCTCCAGAAACTTGGATGCACTTGAAAACTCCACCATAACACTGAATACTAAATCCCTTGAAAGAGTGAGTAAATTTAAATACCTGGGATCGTGGCTTTTTGAAGACTGGGCATCGGACAGGGAAGTAAAATGTCGCATTGAGCAAGCTCGACAAGCTTTCGTAAAATTCAAGAAGGTACTGACTAGTTCAGAGTTCGATCTTCAACTGAGACTAAGGTTACTAAGTGCTACGTATGGTCATGGTGCTAGCTATATAGGCGTAGAGGGCTGGACACTCAAAACGAGGGATATAAACAGATTAGAAGCTTTCGAAATGTGGCTTTATCGCCATATCCTAAAAATACCATGGACAGCGAAAATCACAAATATAGATGTCCTTAAAAGAATAAACCAAGAACGCCAACTCTTCGCAACCCACAAGAAAAGGAAAACGGCGTATCTAGGTCACATCATGCGGAATGAAAAATACCAGTTCCTCCAACTTATAATCGAGGGTAAAATTGAAGGCAAGAGAGGAATGGAACGCAAGAAAATGTCCTGGCTCCGAAACATAAGGGAATGGACAGGGATTAACGACATACAATCTCTGATACATATTGCAAGAAACAGAGAATTAATGGAAAATGTGATCGCTAACATCCATTAGTGGATTTGCATTTAAAGAAGAAGAAGAAGGCAGAATAGCTACCTGAAGCAACGTCTGCAAATGTATGCACTGTATAAAAAATATTGAGCAACGGAAACCTTTTTGCACAAATTACGGTTTTTAAAACGGTTTTTTACACACGTACTCGCTGCATAAATGATAAACTGTTGGCATTTAGATTCACCATATCACCCTGAATTACCTTATATACCCATTTTGACCCAGTGTAATATTAAATCCGCGGGATAGATATCTTTTTTGTATTGATGTAAATTTTCTTATATTCACTGAAGTTTCATTTTCAAATTATTACCCCTTATTTTATTTGGTAGGCAAAAATAGCGCCTGTAGCTGGCTTAATCAAATGATAGCAAGTTCGACCTCTACGATATTTAATGGAACTCTGTGATCTTTACAAATATTAAAATTCCTACGGGCGACTGTGACACACTTGCCATAAAAATAAAACAAATCTCGTCTCGATTTTCCATAATCTGCGAATTAACATCAAAGTAAGAAGATGGGTACAGTCGCTACACGCTCGTTCTGTCTAAAACTGGGTCACACAGTCGATTCTCCTAACTCGTTTAGCAATTGCCATAAAATAATAATTGAGAATCAGTAGTGAATTCTAGATCATACCAATAATTGTTGCATAATCGTAAATCATTTGATTTAATTGAGCTTTAAAGATCATGAGTATTGAAAGACAATTAGCCTTCTTTTAACGTATGCATTATATGGTAATCATGAGCTGATTTAAAAGAATTTTTAGAAGGTTAGACTTGACTGTTTTGTCTGTCATAGTTAATGAGAAGATTTAATTACATAATCAAAAAATATGTGAGTTGTTTTATGTTACTAGATTTAAATCAATCAATTTCGCTGCACACCTATAATATTTATGATTTAATTAGAAAAACAAGGTTTAAGAACATTAATAATGAATTAGACGACATTACAATTTTTTATTTAGAATTAATATGCTCGTACTCCAATCGTCAAAGACAAAAATACTACTGGACCTCTAAAAGTCATACGAACTAAGCTGAATTGTGCCGAGCATTATTTTGAGACCACAAAAAAGATGCAAAAAGTTTACAACTTTTACCCCCTGGCTTCCCCCTAAAAAGCAAAAAAATCAATTTACCAAGAATGTACACCGTAGACAAAAATGTTTCAAATAAAAGATGTAGCTGAGTATAATTTTGAATAATCCGTTCTCCTAGAAATAACGCTTGAAGCGATCGTCAATTTTGCATGTCAATTAAGAGCGCGCGAAATCAATGTTCAATCAAATTTGTATTAGTTCGACGGTTAAAATTCAGTATCTTTTGAATAAATTGACCTGTCGATAAAAATCAAGATGCCTTTTAAAGGTAAAGAGTTCAGCTTTAGTATGCAGTATTTGTAATTCGTCGCAAATATACTCAGATTTTATACAGATGTTAAATAAATAAACGTATCGCGATTTTTGCCATTTTTTTATTCTTCCGAGATCAACTTTCATTGATTCGACACTATGAAGTTTTATTTTGCGCTTTAATTTAAAATAAACCATAATTAAACTCTTTCTGATGTCTATTCATTTTTTTTTAATCAATAATAATAAGCAATTTTTAATAATTTTGAAGCTGCTGTGACGTATTTGATTGTAATTAAATATTTGATTACAATCAAATTTTGATTTCCGTTCGAACAATCGGCCTTAAGTTATATTATATGATTTATTACACTGTGACTATATTTTTTGGTATTATTGCTAATATTTAATAAATTATAGTAGTTTACTTGATCAGAATTGTTTAGGATATTTCGAAGTTTATATTTAAGGTGATACAGTAGCCTCCTGGCTGAATCTAGATGGCATTACCTAGTATGTGTTTGATTGTCAAGTGTGATTAACAACTTTGACATAAAGGACGGTGATAGAAGATATCAGTTACCCATGGGCTAGTTTAGAATGACCTATGAGTAGTCATCTTATCACTGCAAGACCTATAGAGCCAAATGAATTATGGCTGTTGTTCGAAAGGTGTCTATGGTAAGGCTCAGTTGGTATTATCCCATTGCTGTTGCCATATGTATCTGATTCTTCTTAATATAAGATTTTAAATCCTTGCAACTTTGGATGGTATTCGTAATGCCAGGTGATGCTGTAGCAAGTTTTGCGTAGTAATCAGCAATTCTATTCCCTGCTATACCAATTAATAGGACAATTTGATGATCGGTGAATATATTTTTAGTGGATTGGACTGAGGCTAGTGAATTTGTGCTTTACCTACATAGCGACCTGCTTATTTGGAGAAGAGATGAGTTTAAGAGCTTTAAGTATGTTATTTAATTCAGCAGTGTGAACGCTGCAAAGGAGTAAAAAGATGATTTGATCAGTGTTTGTGAATAGGCTTGATGTTGTATCAGAAAAGCCCACTTCCGTATTATTTATTAAAGTATTAATGTACCAATAGTTTAAGGTCATGTTCATTTGGAGATACAATTATTTTAAATGATTTTTTACTAATTGCTCTAAGATCTTTATCTTCATTGTACTTTGTGTGTATTGAAAAATCTTAAAAGATCTTCTCACCCCTTAAACAAATCCTTAATATTCTATTATTTGAATTATTGTTTTTGATAGTTAATTTTCTCAAGTAACTTTTTTGACCTTCAGTCAATTTAAACGTATATGCAATACAATTACTCAAATCAAACCAAGATTTATTTTAGACAGTCTTTGATATACTCCACTTTTTATTCTGAATTTTAATTTTCAGCAATTTTATAATTTTGAATAATGTTAATTTTTAATTATAAACATTTTTTGAAATAGCATTTAAAAGGCAGCATAACATTCTAATCATTGCCATCGCCCACCTCTCGCAATGGATGTGCTTACACCTTGTACCTTAACCACACTTTTAATTTTTTTATTTTGTGTTGTCATTCTATTGACTTCTTTTTCCTTCTTCTTCTTTCGGATTTTTTCATTATGAATTCGACGTTTTCGTCCTCCACAGCACTGAATTTTTCCAGTCACCTTCTCTGAATCTCTGTATATCATAGCATTTTCTGTGTATATTTTCCATCTTGTAGCTCTTCCTGTTCATCATCTTTTTGTAGGTTAGCGAGTAAGAGTCCAATATTCTTTTCGACCATCTGTGCTCTGGTATTCTTTGTGCATGCTCATACCACTGTTGTGCTCCGTTTTTCCGACTTGTATGTAATTGAGCAATCTACCATATATATAATATATACGTTGATGGTCCAGAAAAGGTATCTTCCTCTTCTTTTAGTACCCTGTCCGGTTATCAAACTTTGGCGATCATATTGGCAATATTAACTTTGTTTACGACAAATAAGCGTATGACTCTTGATACTACTATTGAGATTCGGCCAGATGTTCTTCTTCGCCTGTGCCTCTTCTTCCGGCGATCTTGCCCTGTATTATGAGATGTACAAGGTTACACCTCTCTAGATGTCTCAATACGAGACATTAGAAAATATATGGAGAAGGGCATTTAAGTAGGTATTTAAAAACTTAAAAACTGAAATATTGACGTAATATTTCAATTCTTCCTTGAGTGTCATCAATCGTGTATTTGAATATTTATTTTCCAAATTACCCATAGCAATATTTTTAATAAGCTCGCTGAAAAATACCCTACGTGCATATCCTTCCAAATATTGTACATATACTATTAATATTTCATTATATATTTTTTTGAAACATGCCCACTGTGTCGGATATTTTTAAACAGTAGCTAAAACAAGTCTCGTTTGATTCAGTACGGTGCAACACAATTATCATTATATAGATAATTGCCGAATTTATTCCTCAATCGTGATTAGATGTTAGAAAAGTGGATGAATCTAAAATTTGACCTTTAGATTTTAACCTATAATTTAATAATTAGATTTCGTTTAACGCGATGCGCCTAGGGACAAGAATACTAAGGTACCCAGATCCGAAAACATTGCACCAGAGAATAAAATATTGCCCAACTAATAACATTTTGGAGAAATATATTTAGAAAACGACTATTGTTTTGTTGACCATAGGAATTAAGATTTATTGCAATCCCATCTCTAGAGTATATTTATTATAATGCTCTAAAACAAATTTTTTGGTTATTTTTTAGCTTAAAGCAATACAAATAAATCAGTAAGTAAATAAGCAATATGCTTTATTGTCACTAAAAATTATACAAATTTTATGGACAAAAGCTTATAACAATAAGACAAGAAAGAGCAAAAAAAATCAGAATAAGAATCGTTTGTATTTTAAATACAAATAAAATACAATATAATTCTTCCAAACTTAAACAATAAAAATACTACCTAATTAAAAACCTACAAACTTCGTAAAATGTACCTAACAAAAAATAAAAATTAGGAAAGCAATTAATGAATTAAGGCTTAAATATTCCACCTCCTTGTGCAAAACAGAAATCAAATCTGTCAATACGATTTCTCCTCAAATTTTGGAGTACGGTGGTGTAATGCTTGCAGGGAAATAAAGTATTTTTGCCCTTAATTCGACTAGGTTTGTCGGCATGGACCTTTTCACCGACTCATGTCCATTTTGTTAAATGAATGCCGCATAAATGTTTTTTTTTTTTTTTGAGAAAATCCAAAAAATATAAAATTCGTCTAGGGTTTAGGCGCTATAGGTCACAGGGGAACTAGCTGTGTCTGTATAATGTAATTCTCATCAATATGTACTTAGTCAGGCGAGCAGGAGGGGAAAGTTGATTTGTTGCTCTTGAATTGCTCGGCATGTTATGATAAAGTGTGTTACCTCCCGACGCGAACCTCGGAAGACAGGAAAAGGTATCAATGTAGGGTTGTTTAATTTATGACGGGAGTCCAATTGTGGGGGGCACAAAAAACCAAGGGTGTCGTTGCCCGGCTGTGGAGTGTGGACTCCTGTCACACGTCGTGATTTATCAATTTCGGGGTACGAATAGCTTACTCCAACCGTACCACCATCTGACAACCCCATCCTCAACCCACGCCTCAACACACCATCAACATCCCTTTCAATGGCGACAAACACGTTATGAAGCCCCGGGTAAACACCCATTACTTGGCGGGTGTAGTTTTTTTGTATGGGGGCGGGGTTGCTATTGACTGAATGCACATGTTTGCGCTAAAAGGGCGTCCATCCAGGCATAACATTCGGAGGTTGGGAGGGGTCGGGGTACACGTCAGTTGGGTCCCCCACCACACAATGTTGATTTTCAATACGCGCGGAATAAGTTGTGTTGTCGGGGGGGTCGTCGGGCTTTGGTTGGGTTCCTTGAGTTGACCGTTTGTGCGAGAGACTTGTTGGGTTTTGAACCCCGCACAGCTCCCCGCACCACCGGCCTCGCGACGACCTGAGTGGCAAATGCATACTAGATTAGGCCGACCCGCCAACCCCGAGGTCGGCACCAGCTTGGCCACACCATAATGGGCCCGTCTGTATTGAGGTGTCATCATTCCCCAACAATGAACAGTTGTCGCTGTCGGCTGCAGAATGATTTTGTTCCGGGTGTGGAGGTGGTGCGGCACTGTGCGGAGTATGCGGCTACATGTCGACGACTCAGCTCGTTCTCGGCACCCCCCCGTCCCGGGTGTCTATTTGTCTTATGTGGAGGGGTCTTTCTTTCTCTCATCGGCGCCCTGGGTTTCTCTCCGAGCTTCTACTTGTTCCTTTTCTGTTTATTACTCCCACTCTTCTTTACTTTTCCTATTGCTTTCGCGGTGTTTTCCTTTGCGCCCGGCGTCCTGGGGATACTAGGCGGTAGAGCTATCTCAGATATGGATGTTTGGTATTACGTGTTGACCCCGGGTTTCGCCTCACACCCTGCAAACGTCGAAAGTTATCTCTTCCGGGGATTACCAGTTCTTGGTGTTCTGGTTGTCATCTTAATCAGTGTTACATGCGTTGTTGAGAATTCGAACTGGACTGAACTGGTCTCGGCCTCTCCCCATTCACCGTTGGCGTCAGTTATATTACACCCATCAGCAATATAAGGTCACGTACTGACCTCATGACAGGGTTTTTTTTGGGACTTACGCTTCCCATAACAAAGGCGCAACACCACATTCTATCATTACTCCTTGATTTAGGCCCTCACTCATACGTCTGTATTTAATCACGGGGTATTCCTCCACGTGGGTCTTTCTCTTTCATTAAAATCATTGAAAACCTTTTGACATACTCGTTTTTACAAACATCTCCGAAAAGTATGGTTTTGTTTGGGAATGGTTTTTTGAATTGAACTTTTGATTAGAAATGGGTTCTACTTTTTTTTTTCTTTATTTTCCTTTTAATGGTATTTTTGAACTGTCGTTTTTGTAACATTTGGTGGGCCGTCTCTTGTCCTCATTCTTTTCAAATGGCACACAATCTTTAACATAATCAATTTTGTCGCGTATCGAAATATGATCCATTTGGGATCCTCGTGCCTGAATGGGCTGGTTCATGATATATAATATCCCCCTTTTTTATTTTTTTTTTGTGGCGTCGTATTCTGTTGCTCTTGTTTTTAGTGTCATATTGCCGTGTTTTGTTTGTTAATAAAGGCATTACTTCATCGGTGATTTTATTGGGTTGGACGGATAATTCTATCAAATTGTTATGTTCATTACCATAGTGTACCAGGCTGTAGGCTTTGCTCGGCACTAAGTTTGCGATACACGCTCGCTCGCAGGGGCCATAATCGATGTAGGATTTACTTGACGCTTCTGAGTGGAAATCCGGGATTTGCATGGTGGATGGTTGGATTGATCTGACTATTACTTTGGATTCTTCGTGCTTGCATCATTGCCACCTTCCTAAGAGTGTAATGTATTATATCACGACAATACTTCATCTTGTATGGTTAATAACGTTGCCGTTCCTCCATTGGCATTCACATCATATTTAAGAACACGTCTGTCCTTGTTTGTTTTGCCCTTTGCAATTCTCTTTAGAAGGGGAGAGCCAAGAGCAGATGATCAAAAAAAAATCTGTGAATTTGGTTTCTTTCTGAAAATAAGTTTATACCCCACCCCCTTTCGGATTTTATTTTAGAGCAGTGGATCTGGTTCGCCCTATTGGCCCGTCCCGTACGCTTCCTAGTCCGTCCCCCTTTACGAAAAACGGAGGCGATGTTTTTTAACGTTTTTGGCTTCATTAAGACAATGTAAAGAAAAGAGTTACTTCTTATGGGTAAGATCGCTCGTGATTAGATGGTTTGTTCTGTTGCTTGTAGCCCATTGTCATCCGTCGGGCGCCATGTAGCGACGGATTATCGCTGCTTTCTGTACAATGTGGCAGTGGCCGCGGTAATAGTCACATATGAGGGTAACGGGGTCGTGGGCGGCTGGTTGTCGGGGCGCGGGGGGGTGGATTTTTGTGCTAGAAGCACATGAGTTCTTAATCCGTTTAACTCATTTCTTTCTTTATCCTTTGTTGGTTTGTTTAGAAAAAGCGTTCTGTCGGTGTATCTCACGTCGCGGGGGAATTTTGTCCTGTTAGGACAGCTTGTCGTGTGTTGCTACTGTTTTTTGTTCTTTTCATCCGTTATGCTCGTTATAAACTTTTAGCCCCGGCCAATGCGGCCGCACCATGCGCAATCATACCTCGATATTTACTTCTTATGTGTCTAGTTCGGTTCTTCTTCTGCTTCAGATTGGTAAAAGCCACTTTATGGATCGTTTGCAGATCAACTGCTGTATTCGTTCATGTCTATCTGTTTATGTGCAAGATGTATAAGTGATTTGTATGGAGGTTAACTCCCTGTCACTCTCATGGACATTAGGTGGACGGAACAGCAAGGACATTGTCATTGCGTCCCAGGCCGAGCGGGCCATTTTATAGGGTACCCTCGATGAGATGTGGGAGGAACCAAAATGGTATGGTTATTTTCTTGCGTTCCGATGGAGGGAGAACGAGAGTAGCCCGGTTCCGTGGTCACTGGGCGGGGTGGGGGGGGGGGGGAGTTTTGGGGGGGACGCGTCGCAGAACCCCGGTCCCGGCGCGCAGCGGAGGGGCGTGGGGCCGAGACGGGGGGTGGGCGGCGGTCGGAGGTAGTGGCAAGGTACAATGCCTCTTACAATGCGATTTGTGTGAGTGGGCGTCAGCCGTTTTTACATGTAAGTCTGGTTGTGGGTTATTATGGCGTTTGTGGTTTTTAAAAGACACATTTCGTTTGACTGACTTGCTCGTGTCGTTGGACCGGGTACCGATTGGTCGGGTGGCTCCATTATTATTACGTCCGGTGATGGCGTAGGGGGCATGAAATATGATGAGATCGGTTCAACAATGGTCCGTTGCGTCTTGGTTAATATATTGTAATACGGTATTGTGTCCACATTCTGTAAAGTTGATTATGGTATTGCCTTTCATATTTTGCCGTTTTTTGTGTTTTTTTGTTCCTCCTCCGTGGGTTATGGGTTTATCTTCCTTGGTGTTTTGCACTATGTTATAATCAAATCTTGAATGAAATTTTTTTTTTTGGTTTTTTTTTTTTTGGATGTTTGTAATAGAAAAAGATATCTAATTTTTAATTGATAATCAATATTGAATGTATTCATGGTTTAATATCATTATAGAATAAGTGGAATGAGAATTGGTGGCATTCATTAAATAATATGGTGGAATAATTGTGATCTGAAGGTACGAAACCATCCTGTAATTGGGCTGGTTTTCGACGAAGGTCGGCTGGAGAATGGTTGTTGCGTGAGGATCGCCGTGGAGGCTTAAACAAGTGATGAGTGTAGTTGGCTGGCATTTGGCGATGGCGCAGGGTTACCCATGGGCATATAGGCGCCCGTCCCAACAGGAAGCCAGTTCCCCCTACCATGGCTCAACGAATTAATCTGCAGTTGCATACGTAGAATTTCCCGTACGTTACATTCGGTAGGTCGCTGGCGGCCCAGGGTTGAAGACACATGGCAGCCCCGGCCCAGGAGGGTGCCGGGCGTGCTGAGCAAGGAATCCCTTATTTGGACACCCCGAACCTCTTGACCTGGGTCTCCGGCGGGGATAATTGAGCGGGGGTTTGCCACGGGGGGGCCCAGGCCGGAGAAGGGCGGACAGGCAGAGTGGCCGCCCTAACTCCCGCCTGACCCTTCTCTCCCTCATCTCATCCCCCCGCCCCCTGCCCTCACTTGCCCCCGTAGCGTTCTTGTTAGGCGGCGAGAGGACACCCTAGAAAGTGCGGTGGTCCCTCTCGTCTCGTTTGAGGACTTCTAGACAAGCAGCGGAACTTCGATTAAGTCGGACATTGGGGCGTTCATATTCCGGCTGGTAGTGTTGGGGGGTGTTGGCGGATGAACTGGGCCGTAGGCAGGATGGACAGTGGGGGGGCGCGAAAGTGTAAAGAAACGAAGCTTGATAACAAAATTAAGGCCGGAGGGCACGCGACGGACTCGAGGAATCGTCGCGTCGCGGGCTTGGAACGTTACGCTGGGGCAGGTGGCGCTGGCGTTGTTCGAGTTTCGCGCTGGGGGCGAGAGGGGGGGTGGTAATTTAAAGCCGGCAGTTGAGGTTGCCGGGCGAAATGGGGGTATTTGCGTTAAGAGATTGGTGGCGATTAGGAAAGGTGGGGACTGCACAGGGGGCATAAAGCACCCAAGTTATGCGACAATGCTGGATGGATTGGTATTTGAACTGTAAGTCTCTACTTTCATACCTAGATACCCATATATGAGTACCTGCTGGGAGCAGGAAATAGCTTGTGGTGGGTTTTTTGTGGGGGTCGGATATATGTGGGGGCGACTGGAGCCAAGGGGAGGGCATTGTTATGTTTTAACCACGGGGTTTTGGGTGTGGGTAATAAAACACTAAAATTATACCGGACCGGGATCGGGGGAGGACATTATTGGTTAATGGTCGCGGGAAGTATTTGAGCGGAGTTTGGAGGTGTAAGGGATATGCGTGTTTGTAGTGGAGTGGGTGGTTTCTCGGGGATTTTCTATTTTTGTGTTTTGGGTTTGTTTTTTGTTTAGAGAATAGTTTGTCCCCTGCCTGTTGCGAGAGGGGGTTCGGGTGAGGGGGTGCGTATGTTATTAGTGTGGAGGTCACTTCTATATGGGTGCTGGGTTATCTTGTTTTGCTTTTGTGTGTTTAGCATATTTGTTGAGCACGTAGGATAGTCTGATCGGTCTTTCGTAGTGTGCTCGTGAGGTTTGGCTAGGGTTTTTTGGGGGATTGTTGAGAGCTTGGCCTTCATATGCGGAGGCTAGGGGACTGCGTGAAGAAGTAGGGAAATTGACGGGAACAAAACTACTAGTCATAAAGTTCTCGTGGTGTTTGCGATGGTGGTAGGGTTTTGGGGGTGGGGTATTTGGTTTTGGCTGGATGCGAGTATGCATTAGGGCCTTTAAGGGTATTTAAAATCTTTAATGCTCTGTTTATTGAGGCTTTCGAGGGGTCTAGTGACGTTTTTGGGTGGCTGGTTAAGTTTTTTGTCGTAGTTTTTCTTTTTGGCGTGGGGAGTGGTGGACGGTCAGAGGGGGTTGGTGGAGGGACGGCGGTGGGGTGGTGGGAGAGCCGTGGGGGTGGTGGGGTGGCGGAGTGATCGGGGCAGGCTGGGGGTGGGGTTGACAATGGATGGGTTTTTAGGGCGTTATTTTTTCGGTATTTCATGGAGTTTCTTTTTTTATTATTTGTTGAGGGCCAAATAGGCTATCGGGTGTTTTATTTTCATGCGCATGATGAGGGTGTTTCTTAGTTCGTTGTCATAAGGCTGGCGGAGTGGGGGTTTTGTGACATTGTCCTCTACTGCTGTTGTGTGAAAATGCTATTTTTCTAGACGCTGTTTATTTTATTATACACGCCTATAAAAAATTCCCAAGTTTATCCCTTAGTGAGTTACATAACTGTAACGTAATTTATTTTATAATTTTCTTCTTTTCTTCATCACTTTATTAACTTGTTTGTTTATAAACTATTATCTACAATCTAACTATCCATGTCTCTTCCATTTTTGGTAATTATATTTTTAGCTTAGTTGAACATGTACCACCAGCAGAGAACTTATACCAAAACAAAAAGGAACCTACTTTGTCTGTCCCTGCTCCTATGTTTATGCAATCTTTATCGCCAGTAAAGAAGCGAGAAAGCTGTTCTGTTTACCCCCCTCTTAGTATTTATTAAACAAGCAGCAGAGTTTTTTTCTTAATAATGAAAAAGGCAAACACTAAACAAAAAAAAAACAATATTGATTTCCTTTAAACTTGGAAAACTTTCTCCCCATCTTTTGTATACTTTTTATGTGGCTTTTATATATGTGATATTTTTCATTGGAAGTAGATTACTATATTTAGCACTTAGATTCTCAATGTCCGCACTTTTATTTAAGGTATTCTGTGTAGTTTTTATTAGAAACATTTCTAAAAATATTCTGTTGTTGTGATTTATTTCCCTTGCCAATATTTTTACTTGGTCATAGTTTGAAGGGTGACCCATCGTGACAGAATGTTAACTTAATGCGCAGGTTTGTACGTTATTTAGATTAATGTCACTCTTGTGTAGGGTACTGTGTAGGGTACTAGGTGTACTACAAGTTCTGACAGAAGAGACATACCTAAAGTGTTATAAGTTACGTTTTGACAGATCTTTAACATATACTAATAAAAATTATCATAATACACGCCAAAAAGTCACCACCAGAACACTCTACTAAGAAAACTGGCTGCAAATAGTCGGAGCACAAGCCCTGATAAAATGAGAATAAACGCAAGAGCATGTGTATTTCAACAGAAGAATATGACTGCCCAGTCTGGAATCGACAGTCCATACAAAACAAGTTGATGTACCCTTGAAGTAGACGTATAGGGTAGTAACCGGAGTCTGCTTCACTTAGCCTCCTGCATAAGGCAATACGTTTCTCATTACTCAAAGAACTCAGAGCAACTTGCTGCTGAATATGTAGAGAAATTTAAACAAACCTTTAATAAAAGACACCCACTGTACAATACGGAACCCAATCATTCGAGCTTAAACTCCAGAAAAAGCTGCGTTGTATGTGAGTCTACCCACTATAAAACCACACACTATCGCAAGAATAGAGGCCGTCCGAAAGAAGCGTCGACTGAAGACCTGGAGGACAACTCAGAACTGGCGTAGCTTCTAGTAAAAGACCAACAAAATGAAGTAGGGGCTTCAAACTTCTATGAAAATCTATGCAAATGTAGAGAATAGTAAAATATCTTTTGTCATACTCAAGATACATTCACCCTCAACGACCTAGGGTTAGTGAGTGTTCCAGCAATTGACGTGGCTTATTATTGGCGCGAAAATCTAACTAGAATTAGATGTGAGTTCGTGACCTTGGAATTTGATATTATACATCTTATTCTAGAATTAAAGCAGAGTTCTCATCATACTGTGGGAAACTTTGATCGATCTATTAAATTGGAAAATCAAAAAGGTTTGCTGAAAATCGCTTTTTTCTGCTACTAGCACTACCTGTCGGCATAGCAAAAAATGATTATCTCATTTTTTTTCCCATTTGTATTATTCTATTTTACACACTACCTCTTTTTATAAATATAATGATATCAACAATAAACGGAGCTCTTAGAACAAAGCTTTCAATGTTCTGACCAATTGTGAATACTTTCCACTGAAGCCAATAAAATATGTTTAAAAATCAATACTAATAAAACTAAATCTATGAGAAGAAATTACTATTTACTATTCGTAACTCAAAGATTAAAAATGTGGACAATTTTAATACTAATTGAACATGCTCAGTCCCGTTTGAAGGTCTGGCCAATAAACCACAAAGACAAAGATCTGAATCGTTTAGTTGAATATCATATCTGTTCAACTTGACGGATGCGAAACCTGGAAAGTGACAAAAATCGTTTCATTACAAACCGAAGGTCCTTATTAACAAATGCCTATAAAAAATATATTTTTATTGACCGAGCGGAAGGAAGTAGATACAATCCAGAAAATGAGGTTGGATCGGTTAAATATTTCGAAACATAAATCCTCGTATTGCAAAGAAAACCCTAGAGTAGAATCGCTTACGGAAAAATGCCTAGGGCAAACATGGAGAAAATTAGTTATGGACGAGATGAGCATGAAGAAAAGTCTTATACTGAGATGACTCATTGTCTTTTGGGCGCAAAAAGGACTCGTTGCTATACTGCATGATTATTATTAACCATCTAATAACATGTTAATGTTTTCGTAAAAGAGGAATTTGATGGGACTGAAAGAAGATATTAGCTAAGACAAAAAAAAATATATATTTAGATGAATTACGGGTAACAAATCTACATAATTATATGGCAAATTATTCTTTTTTTATACTCACAAGACGCTTATTGATTCTATAGCGAGACATCCATTTATCAAAGCAATTGCTGGTAATTATAATCTTTAGTTCCCTCCCAGAATTCTGATTATTGCCTATCACGGCATTGTAGAACACTATTCAGAATTAATTTCATACATTTGCGGCAATTACTATACTTAAAGAAGAGAAAGTAATACTTTTTAGCATTGTCTTGACTTGTCCTCTTGTCTCATTGTTATTGGGTAGTATTGTATCATCCGTACGGCAGTGTTAGAATGTGTAATTCTGAAAATAATTTAATTAAAGTGAAATTATATACATTTTTTAGATAAAGAGGATCATTAGAATTTCATAGTTAAGTGAGTTTAATTATGTATATGCTAGACAGCTGTTGTTTTTTGCAAGAAAAAATTTGTTTAGTGAGGTCAAATAATACCAGGTTAAAAAGTTAAGGTCTGGATAAATTTAAACAATTTTGTAACTCTAGGTATTTTGCAAGATTATCTTTGTTCTTTCTATTTCGGTTTATATAATAAGTAGGAGTATTGTTTTAAATTCAGACAGAAGTTTACATTTTTATATTACTAGACCGCATTTTTTAACGGCGTCATCTTTTAAGTTCCATCTCGGCGACGAATTTTGGCAATCATTATGGCTATTCTGAACTTCAAGGCAGCAGCTCTGAACAATTGCCTTGAGCT
Source organism: Diabrotica balteata (assembly GCA_918026665.1). Taxonomy (NCBI): domain Eukaryota; kingdom Metazoa; phylum Arthropoda; class Insecta; order Coleoptera; family Chrysomelidae; genus Diabrotica; species Diabrotica balteata. The sequence goes on along the minus strand of OU898279.1, from coordinate 155,048,260 downwards.
ACAACCAAACCACTCTCTAAGGTTCTTCAACCAGGAAATGCGTCTTCTTCCTACGCTTCTCCTACCCTCTATTTTTCCTTGAATTAATGAGTCTCAAGATGTTAAATCTTTCGCCTCTCATTACATGTCGGAGATATTGCAATTTCCTTTCTTTTATTGTATATTCCATTTTTCTCTCTCTGCCTATTCTTCTTAACACCTCTGCAGTCATGACTCCATCTACCCATGGGAATCCTTAACAATCTTCTAAATATCCACATTTCTTCTGTTGCATTTTCACGAAGTTGGCACGTGCTTGAATGTCATAAGGAGATAAATATATTTCCTATATCTATCTCTATTAGTAAATAGAAAGCCACTGTGGGGCACTTTGATAACCTTTGACCAACAGAATATCACGTCAATTCAAGAGTAGACGCCCACTTCAAGCTTTATTTCCAGCTAACACAATTTCTCCGTCTTTCTTATCTTTAGATTGGTCCCGCTGTTTATTTGTGTCTTTTTATTCATTTAAAATCTTTTTTGAAAAATGCATAGATATTATGGTATAATACATAAGCACATAAAAAAACTATTATGCATGTCATTGAACATGTAATCGTACTTTTTCAAATTAAACTCCTAAAACTAGTCGAAATGCAGTTTGCGTTTAATTTGGAATACAAAGAATTGATTCGGCACATAATCTAAATAAATGTTGTAGTACGAAATAAAAATATAAAAGGCTGTTTTACATACTCACAAATAAAGAAAAACGTGAATTGATATTTTTAACATTATATTTATACTAGTATTTACCAAGTACATAAATCTTACTGGTCGCAACTCGATGCGAAGATTATAAATGTTATCTATAAGAACAATCAAAATATTGAATTCCAAAGACGTCAAGGGTAATTTTTATTAAAATCCAGTTGCCACACCAAACAGCCATTTGTCAAACAAAATGTCTTGATATTAAACGCCGATTAATAATAAAAGAATATCAGCATATATAATTAAATTGCGAAAGAATATTTGTCCGGAAACACTATAATTATTAAATTTATTTATTTAAATATTTTTGTTAGTTATTCTTTTGCAACGGATATTTAATTGTATATGATGACCTTAACGATGACACCCATCTTCGGCAAAGACATCATTTATAACTAGCAATGAGTAAGTAGTTGCTGCATTTTGATACTGCATGTAATAATTAGATTTTATAAAATTATTTTATTTGGCGCTTCTTTTGCAGGGTCATTTTTTCAGTTCTTTCCGATAGGAATTATTATAAGAGTTAAATGTACTGCAATAATAATACCATCAAAGATTGGCTAATTTCTCAAAATTGACTTATCTGTGATAAATAAATGTGAGCACAATAGAAATGAATTTAAAAAAACTTGTTTTAAAACTGTGTTAGTTATTCTACAAATTGTTTACCAACTTACCTATGTTCATTATTCTATCCACACCTCACTTTTTTTTGTTGCTTGGGATGTGTGTTCGGAATTATTGCAATTTGTTTATGAACATAAGACCTTTCGGGCTAAAAAGTCCATCATCAGTGTATTAACCCATTAGCGCCAAGATTAATAAATTATTAATTTTATTGTTATTGTTTGCAATATTATTAATGGACTATGTTTAAATAATAAAAAACTTTATAAAATATTTTTTTCTGAAGATATTTATTTCTGAAATACTAAATGTGCCTAGTTTTTGGTAAAAACAATAAAACCAAAAATTATATCATTTGGGATACAGTAAAGTAGGCCCTAAACAAAAATAGAGATTTATTCAAAAAAAAAAAAATGTAATTCGATGTGATTAATCATAAAAATTTGCACTATCGAGAGTGAAACGATATAAACAACAAGTGCATAGAGCAATATTACATTCTAAACACAATGTTCTAACGATATATTTGCATGTTTTAGAAGCACATCTTTGTTTTTCTCCTATCTGGAAATGTACTGTATCAATTGATTCCTTTGTTCTTTCGCTTCCTTTGTTAAGTACACTATACTTCGCTAAATATGTGCTTACAATCCGCCTTGTAAAATTAATAGCGATAATCATCTCTGCCAGTTTTATTATATAATATCCAACTATTTTGTATTGCAACATCGAGAATCCATGTAAAAATTGGCCAATACCATTTTTTGGCACGAAAACTGATCCGGTAGCAACTTACATTCTGATCCATTTGATCTGTTGCTTCCATAAATGTGTTATACTTAGCGATTAGTTTCGGCATAGAAACAAGTAGGTTTCGTTAGAGTTTCTGAGAAAACTCTTCTTACTTGACCTACTTTTTAAGTGCCACAGGATAATAAATACATTGTTACTACTGCATTATCCATCCACCGGACATATAATTGTCCACCATTTCGTTCAATAGCTGTTTCAAAATAACCTCGATCTTTTTTTCATAAACTCATTTTTAGGAGTTTAACAGACATCCTCTGGGAAACTAGGTTTTCACAAATGGGTTCTATGGTGTTATAACAGCGAAATATTAAAAATTAAAATAAAAGCCGTTCCAGAAAATAAATTAGCCATATAAATATTGTATCTTAGATTGCTGTTCTCGGCTGGCAGATCTTCTAATAGTAATAACAAATATTGTTCTAAAGCTATTTTTGAAGTAATACTTTCATCGTATGATAAATGTTTTTCCGGTACAAAATTTTCAACACAATTATTTTAAAGCATGTCCATAACAGGTCGTATTTTCCACGCCTTGTCATTTTGGTTGATTTTGGCATTATCTGAACAGTGCAAAAACCAGCAAATCTGTAAAAATCGATACTTCTTCCCATGGCCTTGGATACTGCATAACTTTTTATATCGTCATTATAATCTCAATAATGTCGCTTTAATAATAATTGATTGTAGCCACTTATATACAAAATAGTAATAAACCAACGGATCTCCTCAACTGTTATTTTGAGATCGGGACAATTTAAAAATAATGCATTAAGACGACCTTCGTCCACTAAATGTTGGATAAATGCATCATTTACAAATTGTTCAAATATAATAGTCGGTGTTTTCAAAATGCCGATGCACGTTTCTTTGTTAAAGTCTACTCTCTTCAACCATTGAGGTTGATTTTCGAGGCTTAAGAAGTCTCTCTGAAGTCTAATTTTTCACCCATTTCAGATTCAAAAATAACAACTCTTTCATTATTTTGGTAGTCGTATTTTTGTTCCGGCATGTAATTGACTGGATGAAAGTTATCTACCAACCTAAAAAATGGTAAGTATAATAAACATTACATTACTAAGGCCATACATTTTTATTGTAAAAGATTTGATTACTATATCAGTACATACCCTTCTTCATCTTTATTTCATGAATCCTCGTCAGTGTCTACATTTGTATCTGTAGGTTCTACCAAATCGAAGGACGCAGAGGAATTGGTAGAAAGCAGGCCTCTTGGTTGAAGAATACCAGGGAAGTGGACAGGAATAAAGAAAGCTGAGCAACTATTTTAGAATAGCTCGAGACAGAGACAGTTTCGCCAATGTTAATCGCCAACGTCAAGGGGACTTGATAGGGCACATTAAGAAGAAGGTTCTACCAAAATACGTCATCTAATTTATCATTTTAAATTATATCAAGAGCTTGGGCAGGTGGAACACCTCGTCTAGAACAAAAATGATAAAATTTTAAAATATAGGTAGTACAAGCGCCTAGCTTTGTTTTAAGGCAAACGGTTGGGTTACAACAGGCTATGACAAGTATTATTTATAAATTCATATAAATCATTTAAAATATGTTTTGTAAGAAGTATAATCAACACAAATTTAACATATATTAAATTATAAGTTTCATTTAATAATATTAATAATATAATATTATAGTATATCTTTAAATGCGCCAAACTAACAAACAGTTCTTAATACCGCAAATAAATATGTATAATTAAGTGTGGGCGATTATGGTTGATAGAATTAACAAGAACACACCTCTTTAAGGTTGTTTTATAACTTTAAAGCTTCTCCAAATACAAGCATGTTTGTTGTTGCTTTAAAACCACCAAATATTTGGGTAAAAACTCTTAAAATTTATTATATGTTACATTTTTTTTGAAAAGATGATCTGATATTAATGTATTTAATTGATATCTTACATGGCAACGTAAGACTCCCAATAGGGATTGCTGCTGACGTTCTGACCCCCAGACAATGTTTGAATGGGTTCTAGATGGCAACTAGAAACCCATTTAGACGTTGTCTGAGGGTCAGCAGCAACCCCCATTTGGAAGTTCTACATTTACATGCAGGTAATCTGTTATATACGTTAACATCACACCATCTTTTGAACAAAACTGTAGCACATAATGAATTTTATACCATTTTAAGGGTTTTTACCCAGATTTTTGGTGGCTTGACTCATGTACATCTGGTAATAATACACTGATGATGGACTTTTTAATATGAAAATGCTCTGTGATGTAGCCCGAATGGTTTTTTTAATTATATACCTTTTATTAAGAATTTTTTTAAATAAGACTTTCAAATATTCAATTAATTAAAAAATAGAGACTTTTATGTGTTGTAAACAATCATTATAGCATTTCTTTAATCGATTTTAAATATAAGTTTTTTATATACTAATTATTAAAATTAGCATTTTATAAACAAACATAAAATATAGAGGAAACCTAAATGTTTTTTAAAATTTTAATTAAGAAAAAAATACAAACCAGTTTCTTTGTAATGAGTTTGTCTGCTATTAACTGAATTCCTTGTACAGTTGCACTGTTTTTCTTTCGATACGTAACTTTCAATTTCTATTGAAGTTTTTCTTACACTCTAATCCGAAAAAATTGTTTTCTTTATTGTATTATAAAAATACACACCGATTAGTAGAATAATTACAAACGTACCAACCAACAAATCAATATATTTGTTAATCACTGCTAAAACTTCCGACATCGTTAGCAATAAAACAATAGAAGCGACATCAATAATTTATTTGTTACAAATCGATAGATATTTAATATTTCCTACTTTGCGCGGACAGATCGTGTCATCCTTGGTTCTCAAATTCCCACTAAACCAAATTCCTATCAAAACAAAATCAGCTCGTGTATTCACACGGGAATCAAATGGAAGTAAATAGAAGTCATCATCATTAAAGGTTGAAACGTCAAATAAAAAATCACGACCGGATTGACCTTACCCGAACCGAGGTATATTGCTTTCACTTGTATTAAGAAGAACAGCGAATAATTCACGGATCGATGTGGAGTCGGCTAGTGCTGATAATGAAGAAGTAGGAAATGATTTTAGTTCCTAAAGAACAAATTTGAATATGCTGGCTTTTAACTAAATTAACTATTTTAGTGCTCGAATTTTCTTGAGTTGTTCCCGGTAAGATAAGGTTTGACAACCGGTAGACACTGAGGACAAGAATCTACTGTAGAGTACGGGAATGGTTTTGTACAGTAGGAGCATTAACTAAAAATTTTGAAAAACAGTTTTTTTTGAAAATATTATTTATATTATATGCCAGTGTGGTCCAACGGTAATTAAAAACATCATAATAATTAATAACACATAATGTAAACTAATTTTGATTTTTTTTATTTTTGATTTTCAAAATTAAAATTAACTCCACAACAGACAGGACAAAAATTTAAACCATCTAAAAAAGAGATAGATACAGAACTTCTTAAAGAACGCAAAGAACAATACATAAACAGCTAAAAAGAAGTGACATATCACAGCTAAAGGGTTTGCAACTAGACGAATTAAACGATAAAATAACAACAGAACTACTAGAAGCAGGCCTGAAGATTGCTAATAAACAAAAGCGAAAACAACAAAAAATTAGCGCTAAATCACAAGATATGCTAAAAAAACGACGACAACTACTGAATGATAACAAAAGAAATACAGTGGAGTTTACCGAACTGAACAAAACCATAAGAAAACAGATAAAGGAAGATTTAAAGAAATACCAAGAAGACCGCATTAAGAAAATCATAGAGAAGAACAAAAGTTTAAAAACAATGAAGACAAATATAGGAAAAAGAAAACTAATCATGCTTAAAGCTGAGAACAATGAAGAAAGAGATCTAGGAGAAATAGTAAAAATCACAGAAAGATATTACACAGACCTATACAGTTCTAAAAATGACCCACCACTATCATCTAAACAGAATCTCTCGAGGAAAATACAAAATGTTGGCTCAGAGGTATTACCAGAAATAACTGAAGATGAAATCGAAAAATCCATAAACGACATGAAAAGAAATAAAGCGGCCGGTGAGGACAAAATACTGGCGGAACTGCTAAAAGAAGGAGGAGACACGATAAAAAAAATGCTAAAAATACTGTTCAACAAATGTCTGTTTGAAGGTAAAATACCTAAACAATGGAGAAATGCCAACACAATCTTAATACATAAGAAAGGAGACCGAACAGACCTAAACAAACTACCGTCCTATTTCCCTTTTGTCACAACTATATAAAACCTTCACAAGAATAATAAACAACCGACTAACCTATAAACTTGATAACTACCAACCAGTGGAACAGACCGGATTCAGGAAAGGATACAGCACAATCGACCATCTACATGCGCTTAAAATCTTAATTGAGAAAACCAATGAATACAACCTTCCGCTGTACTTAGCATTCGTAGATTATGAAAAGGCTTTCGACAGCATTGAACACTGGGCGGTTGAAGAAGCTCTGGTCAATAGTAGAATAGATTCAAGATACCGACAATTGATACATGATATTTACCAAAACGCAACCATGACCGTAATTCTGGACGACAAATTAATAACGGATAATATAAAAGTTAAACGAGGAGTCCGACAAGGCGATATAATTTCACCTAAACTGTTTACCTTGACCCTCGAAGACATAATATAATCAACAGATTGGGAAAACAGAGGAATATGTATTAACGGAAAATACCTAAATCACCTTAGATATGCAGATGATATACTCCTGATCTCCTCGGAACGACAAGAACTGGAATTAATGCTGAATGAACTTCATGAAAAATCACTGCAAAAAGGCCTAAAAATTAACTTCAACAAAACAAAAGTAATGACAAACACGGAAGACCAAGAGGCAATAAAAATAAAAACAGAAAAAATAGAACAGGTAAATGAGTATATCTATCTAGGACAAGCAATCAGAGCTAACAGAGAAAATCAAACAGCCGAAATATCGAGACGAGTAAGAATGGGATGGGCAGCGTTCGGCAAACTTTCTTACGTTCTTAAAAAATCAAACAATCCTCTATACTTACGAAGCAAGGTATATAACTCCTGTATAATACCGGTGCTCACCTACGGAGCACAGACATGGACATTTACACAGGCCAATTTGGATAGGATAAGGAAGGCACAAAGAGCGATGAGAGAGACAAATGTTGGGTGTATCACTTAGAGATAGAAAACGTAACCAGGGATCAGAACCAGAACAAAGACAGTAGACGCGATAGAACAAGCAGCAAAACTGAAATGGAAATGGGCTGGACACAATGAACGTCTCCAAGACGGACGATGGAACAATGCCATCGGAAAGTGGCGTCCATACAATGCAAAGAGATCAAGAGGCAGACCACAGATGAGGTGGAAAGATGACATCAGGAAACAAGGAGGTCCCACATGGCAGAGAACAGCTCAAGATAGGGAAAGATGGAGAGAACTGGGGGAGACCTATATCCAACAATGGAAGGATAGAGAATAGGTTCAAAAAAAATGTAAACTAAATTAAAAAAAAAAATTTTATACATGTATACCTAGACACTGATGATGGAATATGGATTCCGAAAACGTTTTGTGTAACTTAGCCAGATTGAGTTTTTAAATTATATACCTTTTATAATGGATTTTTATTAAATTTTTTGATATATGGTATACAGCCAACTAAAGGAACTTAGATTCCTTGTGGATGACGATATTATCGTCAACAAGACAAATACCTTCATAGGAATATAAACAAGGCGTAGTTTTTTGAAAAAATATTCAGGAGATAATTATAGGACCGGGAGAAGAGTTTTTTGTATTATTAAGTGAGTATTCTAATTCATACAAAGTTATAAGATAATTTTAAAGGAGAAAGGTCATCAAGCGGTATATGAATAACCTTTGGATTCCCTCTTTCTTTTTTGGTTAAAAAATCTGGAAGAAAACATCATTGCTTAAGAATCTTTCAAAACTATTAGCTAGAATATTGGAATGTCTAGAGAAGTGTATATTTTTTGTTTTTTTTTTAAGATGTTAATGTGGTTTGGGGTATTTTTTCCCGGATATCTTTCGTACCATTTGCCACACTTTATTAATTGGTGTAGATGAATTTAATTCTTAAGATGTAATCAGAATGTATTAAAGTATGCATCAAATTATATTCTCTCAAACTTAGGAGCACCCAGTTGCAAATTTTTATACATAAATGTTTATAAACATAAAAGTTATAGTCTATTATTATTTGTATATTAGCCTATTTATAGTAACAATCATTCAGTTAATGCTACTAGCATTAAGATTAAGATTATTGATTTAAATAACAGCGGTGACGTCAATGTTTAAGGCAGTTACCTACAATATCGTGTGCAACCTATTTTCCGAGGAAGTTTCAAAAGAGATCATAATTTCTTGATCGGTCACGATCATAAGAACTTCCGTTCTCATTTAAGTTTAAAACTACAATTATTTTTCAATAACATTGTGGTTTAAAACTAGTACAATTGTAACAACAGTCAAAAATTAGTTGGTACTAATATTTATGTTTATACAGGGTTGGTCTCGCTAATATTTGGCAATATTTATGGGATTTTGTCAAAATGCTGAAACAGGTCGATTTTATATTCCAAAGGGGACATCTTTTAACCATAATACTTATAATATTTATTAATACCCTCCCTTTCAGTACCACAAACTATTAAATCTTAAATAGAAAATAGACCACGTGTGGCATATCTTAAGACAGGCATTTCTCTGGTGAATTCAGGCAGCCATCATTTTTTTTATATTAACTTTGGTCTGTTAATTTGTTCTTTGTTAATTTTGGGAAATAATAGATAAAAAGATTTGAGGTTGTTGCTTTTTAAACTTTGCTAAAAACAATGTGATACAAGGACAATCTCGTAAGTATACTAAAAACAAAAACATTAACGGAATAGGCTATCTGGGGCAAAAATACTCCCCCTTGAATTAGGAAGGACGTGTACGAACTCATCACTTTATAGTCCCCGCCTAAAAATAATGGATCCTCCGAGATATAGTAAACTGATTACCGGCAACCTTAGGAGATAGGTAAAATCATCACCGCAGATGGGTAAACTGATAAACCAGCATTTTTGCCCCAAGCGCGCTGGTTGCTAATGCGGAAGATTGCCAGTTACCTATTACACCCCTCGTTTATGTGGTAATTTATTAAATTTACAAATTATTTTAAGCAAATATTTAGAGCAAATAGATATTAATATAGATTTCGGGTTATGGTCAGAGAAATGATAGAAGGTGATACTTTGATGAACTACCTATAAGAAAAGCATCTATACGCAATGAACTCCTTTACAAAAGAAGCCCCAACGAAAGTGGACATGGATCAGCCCTAATGTGATCCACAAAAAATGAGATCGACTTCATACTATCCACGGAACGATTATATCATTAAAGATGTAACAGATCTTAACAGATTCAAAACAGGTAGCGATCACAGGATGGTCAGAGCAAAAATTAGTATTGACGGTAACTAAGAGATGAAAAGAAAAATAAGTAGAAACTGGAATCTAGTAGATAAAAACAAACTAGGGCAATATAAAAGAGATATACAAAGACCTATTAAAAGAACAAACTTAGAACAACAGCCTTAGAAGCTGAACGAAGAAGGGCAAAAGGAAATCTATAGAATATGTAGAAATAAATAAAACAATAAGCAAAATGATAAAGAAAATAAGAGAAAGAACAAGAAAATAAAAATAGAAGAAGTAATACAAAACAACAAAAATATGAAATACTTAAGCCGAAATTAGTAAGTTTGAAATAAACAAAATAAAAGATGTAAATGAAATAGAAACAAACGTTAAAGATGACATCATAAATAAAATCCACCATTTTTACTCAGAATTATATAAAACAAAAAAGGAACCACCAGAAGAAATTAAAAACCAACTTAAGGTCAAAATAAAAAATGTCAACTCAGAGCTGCAGCCCGAAATAAGCAAATCAGAAATAAAGAAGGCATTGAAAGAAATTAAAATCAACAAATCGCCTGGAAAAGATGGAATAACTGCAGAGATAATAAAATATGGTGGAAAGTGGTAATTAATACTCTACATTCCCTTTTTAACAAGATAATAAAAGAAAAAAACAATCCCAAACAACTGGAAGGAATCAGTAACCATTATCCTACACAAGAAAGGGGATAAAGCAGATATAAAAAACTACCGTCCTATAACACTCCTCAATGTAATGTATAAACTCCTAACAAAAATTTAACCAATAGATTGACGACAAAATTCGATGGATACCAGTCGAAAGAACAAGCTGTTTTAGAAAGGGATTCAGCATAAGTGACCATTTACTAGTATGAAAATACTTATAGAACGAGCAAATGAATACCACATTCCTCTATATATGGCGTTCATAGATTTCGAAAAGGCTTTCGACAGTGTCGGACTTTGATTAACCGCCGAATTGACAATTGACCACAATATACGGAACTAATAACCAATATATATTATATATATATATATAATATATATATATATATATATATTTCTTATATATATATATATATATATTATATATATATATATATATTTATATATATATATATAGTATATATTTATATATATATATATTCTATATATATAATAATTAGTATATATATATATATATATATATATAATATATATATATATATATATTATATATAATATATATATAAGGAAGCCAAACAAATATAAAGGAATATGAAGAACAAAATCATTACAAATAAGTAGAGGCTTGAGACAGGGTGATACAATATCACCGAAACTTTCAATCAGGCTCTTGAAGATACTTTTAAAAGATTAGAATGGGAAAAAAAGTATTAAATTTGTGGACAACGCTTAACCATCTAAGGTACGCTGATGGCATCGTATTGATAACCGATAAAAAAGAAGAATTATTTGAAATGATGAAAAACTGGACGTAGAAGCTTGAAAGATAGGCCTTAATATGAATTACAGCAAGATCAAAACTATAACAAATACAGATGAAGACATCACAATGAGAATCGGACAAGATGAAATAGAACAAGTTAAGGATTATAATTTTGGTCAAACTATAAAACTTAACAAAGAGAACCAAACAGCAGAGATCAAGAGACGAGTTAGACTGGCATGGGCGGCATTTGGCAAACTAAGCTACATTCTTAAAAACAAAAGATATCCACAGCATCTTAAGACCAAAGTATATAATCAATGCGTACTCCCTGTTTCTTACTTATGGTCCCAAACGTGGACATCTACAAAAGCAAACATGGACAAAATCATAAAAACCCAAAGAGCAATGGAAAGACAAATGTTGCACATAAGACTAATGGATAAGAAGAGAAACGAGTGGATAAGAGAGAAAACAAAAGTGAGGGATGTTTTGACAAGAAGTTGCAAATTGAAATGGAGATTTGCCGGACACAATATAAGACAAAAAGAAGACCGATGGAACAAAATTCTTATAAGTTGAGAACGTGGGAATATAAACAAAGCAGAGAAAGGCCTCAAATCAGATGGGCAGATGATATCAAGAAGCACGTGGGCTCTAGATGGATGACTGTAGCGACAGACTGAGAAGAATGGAAAAGGATTGGGGAGGCCTATGTCCAAAGATGGACCGAAGAAGGCTATTAAATAATTAGATAGATTTTTTACGGTGTGACCTATTATGACGTAGCTGTCAATCTAAACAGTTTTGAGATCTGAACATTCAGATGAATGGGTTTTCGATAGTAACTTTATAATGAAAATATTTATGAGCATATTGTGCTATTTCTGTTTATACAGAATAGTCCTCAACTTAATAACTAATCAGAAATCTATTTATTGTGACAGAATAAATCAAAATGCTTAAGTACAATCTCCTGGCTTTTATAAACGTCAAAGTCTACTTAAAGAAACATTATCCTGTGAAAACAGGACAGGTACATGTAAAATATGCAGTTTTATGTACACCATTGTTTAGTACTGTTGAAGCGTTTATACAAAATGAAATGAAAGAATGAAAGGATTTGCATGGAATTTTGTGGTGAAATGTATATGGCTAGACTGGGATGCCCAAGAGGTTTTAGATTTATTTGTCACATTACCAAATCTTAGCGGTCTGAAAGTGGTTTATGGTCTATACCTGCCACGGGTGCAAGTAGGCCAGTGATGAGTTTACCAATCTCTCGGGATCTATTTGAAAATCTCTATTTTTGTGGCGGTGATAAGTTTGTACTATGTACCAAGATACTATAACAAACAAGATATGCTCAATTTCCGTTCAATTTGATCGACTTTGCGCATGTCAGTCATGGTGAGAACAAAGCCAGGGACTTGTTTGTATCATATTTTAACGATGCAACATATGGCAACGTTGTTCCATTACTGTAATGAACAACTTCAAAACTTAAACTGTTAATGGTAAGTATACCTCGATGCCATATCTTGCACTAATAAGTCATAACTAGTTACTTTCTGTAAAAACGTGTTTTGAAAATTAATAAGTAATTTGTAAAATTAATTAAAGAAATATATGAATCTACGATTTGATTGTGTGTATTACAAACAAAATAAATATTGCTACAAAACAAAAATTAAATATAAAAGGCCGGCAAAATGTAAAGAATTTGACCATAAAGGAAAAGCGGGTCAAACTTGAGACTTTATGAATATTATTTAGACATTTATTTTACAATCTTTGTGATTTTTCTTTTGTAGTATTGTAATTATCTTTAATATTGTGATTTAGAATTTGTATTTTAAAATACATTTTACATCTAAAAAAAGTAATTTTACATCTTCGCTAACATTTACATATTTTGCAGCTTCTATTAAGTTTTTTAAACAATTTTTTGTTATTTTTATGTGTCGCCATTATAACTACGAAAAATATGTTCCAGTTCACTACATACATCCAAAGTAACTTTTTTTTAAGAGACCTATCAAAAATAAAGTATTACTTCAAGTTCTATTAAAATGGGCATTAGTATATATTATTATCTATAGAAACATTTATTATTATCCATAGAAACATTTACTCTGCTGTTATAATATTGATATATTAATTCTCTGCTGTTATTAATATTAATTCTTTTTATTTATATGACTAGAATTGCATCAAATGAAAAATTTAAATTTAATTTTAAAGTTTAACTTGCTGTCATTAATTTTGTCAATTTGGCATTGTGACAATTTGTCTCAGGCTTACGTCACAAGAACATGCGCGTTGACTTATCTTGTTTTGTTATAGTATCATGCTCTGAACGATGGTTACTATGGTAATTGATAATGAGTTTACGTGTACCCATTTGTAATGTTAAATAAAGTTGTTTCTCAAATTATGTTTTTTAATAAAGTTAATACTAGATAATTAAGTTCTATGCAATTAATAAACATTTTAATAAATAATTTTAATTTATTAAAAGTGCTAAGCTACAAGAAGTAGACCATAAGCTGGAGCAGTCACAGAGCGGTTTCAGGAAGGAAGAAGCATCCATGACCATATTTTTACACTCAAGCATCTAATACAAAATGCACGAAATACAAGTACGGAACTATAACCAAGCCTTCATAGACCTGAAAAAGCATTTGATAGAACCCCGCGAACTGAAATAGACAAAAGACTAAGAAACAGAGAAGTAGACGGCAAACTCAGAAAAGCTATTATGAGTCTATACAAGAACACAAGAAACAGGGTAAGAACAGATAATATGGAATCAGAAGAGTTTAGAGTCAATGATGGCTTACGACAAGGAGGTGTACTAGGCCCCATCCTGTTCAATATTGTACTAGATGATGTAATGAAGGAAACTAGAGAAGAAACATCGAGATTATTTGTTGGACATAGAAACCTGGAAATGATACAGATTGCGGAGTGCGCATTTGCAGATGACCTCGTCGTATTTGGAAGAAACGAGGACGCACTTAAGAGAAACCTCCAAATATGGAGAGATAAACTTGAGAAACGCAATCTGAGAATTAATGAAAGTAAAACCAAAGTGATGGTATGTGGGAAAACAGACCAACATACAAACATTAAAATCAATAACTATACTTTAGAACAAGTAGAAACCTTCAAATACCTGAGAGTGCAACTAGAGAGTAAGGGTACACAAGAAGCAGAGAATAATAATCGAATAACAAACGCTTCCCGGATATACCACGCAATTAAGAGCACATTCCTATCGAAAAAAGAAGTATCCCAAAAAGCAAAGATAGCTATCTACAACACAGTTTTTGTACCTATATTAACATTTGGATGTGAAAGCTGGACGCTCACCACCAGACTAAAAAGTAAACTGCAAAGTATATCAATGAAGTATCTAAGAAGAGTACTAGGGGTGACCAGAATGGACAGGATACGGAACAATGAAATAAGAGAACGCCTTAAAGTCCAGTCAATAGAGAAGAAAATCGAAGAAGCCCAACTGAGATGTACGGCCACATGGTAAGGATGGATAAAAAAAGCCAAGTGAAACAAGTGTGGGAAGCGAGAAGAACCTTGAAAAGACCGAGGGGCAGACCCATGAAGACCTGGGACGATGAAATTGCCGCCATCCTAGACAGGAGAGGAGTCACCAAGGAGCAAGCGAAGAAGTTGGCAAGCAACAAGAAGAATTGGAGGAAGTTTGTACATGAAAACTAAAAGAGACTTTACACCCAACACCTTAGGGTAGAAGGGTTATTGATTATATATATATATAAATAATTTTGTATTTAGTAGAATAACATATTTATACTTTCATAAACGAATAACTTGATAACAACAATCTACGCTATTCAAAATGAAATAATATTTTGAAAACGGAACGTTTACTAAAAACTAGTCTTTACTTCAATAAATATGAACTTGGTTAATATTCGAATTGAATTGAATTCGAGTAAACGAATTGTTAAACGTCTATAAAAACATATGAATTAAACTACACGATCCAGTAATAAAGTAATCAAGGTGCTCTATACTTTGATTAATTTTAATTGAAGTTAAAGTATAGTGATTAAGTTAAACATGCACTTCTTGTGGTATTTGCATCTAATTTTAGACGAACATCCTGGTTGCTGTTGTAAATATAATCATTTAATCTTGAACTCTGTAATAATCAATAGGATCAATAGGATATTGCAGTTAACTGTGACAAATAAGAATAATTAATTACTTAATATTGTTACAAAATTTTTAATTTCCAAATACGTATTGCTTGAGTTATCGGTGGTAATATTTTCGTAATAAATTTGAGTTTTACTGGCTAATTGACACCTAGTCTATGCCAATAAAAAAAAATTGAGTTTTCCTCTAATAGATTTTCCTATATTTTTATAAAATATTTTAAATTGTTGCTTAAAAATATTAAGCAATGAATAGAAGTGAACTTGATAATAGCATTCATTGCAAACATTTAAAATTATTGATGTTTTTTGATTAATCAATATAATTAAATTCTACATAGAGCTGTAGGTTAGTTAAGGTTAGGTTTAATATCAGTGGACGCTTGCCAACCCAGTAACGACTATTTTGCCTACGACATAGGGTATTACTATAGGGGGTTGAAAAGTGGAAAAAGAAATTGCGAGGCTAGTGATAGGGTAAATAAAACAAACCGAAACGTCTGCGAACGGCCACTCAGTGGCCGTTTAAACGTTCAACGAAACAAAGTGGTATTTACATGAGTATTTTGGACAAACAAAACACAAGAAGGTTCTCAAGCTATTTAAAATAAGGACGCCGCTTTGAAGAATCTTCCTGCTGGATGGAAAAAAAATCTCTTCCTTCCTTAAAAACACAAAAGAGGTTAGAGAGTTAGTTAAGAGGAGGAGTTGAGAGGAATACTTATTGCTATCTCACCACAAACAGTTACAATAAATATAAATAATAACAATAAAATACAAAATATACAAAACAAACTTACTATGTTCTATCAGTTTACAAACTCTTAAAGTTGAAGATACTACAAAACTTACAATTATTATTGGGCGACAATTTGTAACGGAAAAAATTAGAAATGAAAAATAGCTTGTTAAATGAAACTATACATAGTGGTTAATCTTAACAAAAATACAGATCTCAATTTATGATTCGGTATTAACAAATGTCAAAAATAGTGCTTACTGTCTTATGTCAATACTAAATCTTATAACTTTGTTAATAATTAATATGACAGCTTAGCCACACCCTATCATCTACAGTTTTAATTATTACAATTTCTTAACCTGTATGAAAGCAATTATTAATGAAAAAATGTCTATTTTTACGTTAAAAGTTCAAACAAAAAGAAGATACCTGGGATTCACTAATGTTATCTTTACTTTAAAATTTCTGGGGGGGGGGGGCGGGGTGAAACTGGAGTTAGATTCTCTACCACACGAACATGCGAAAACTGAGGCTGGAAGTTGAGCACTGGACGCAAACTTTCTGGGGTTAGATTCTCTGCTTCTTTAAAAACTGGAACACATGTGAGTATCTTTTAAATTTGTTGGAAATATCGCAAATCTCTTAGGTGAGAGACGACATAAAACAAAAACAGTGATTACTCTTAGCTGAACTGACACATTACATTGAGTACTAATCACTTTTTTTCAACAAATTTGCCGGTTCTTGACGCCGACACTCACAGCGTGTTCTCTTTTCAAAGATTCTTTAAACTTCACTTAAAACTGCAACTAAAACTTCACACTGCTACTATAATATACATTTTCCCATGATAAAGGATGAAAAACGAAAATCCAATACGAATTTGAAGCTAAATTCGGACTGACACTGAGACCAACTACGCCCGATAATGCCTTACTGTAAAATTCATTCACCCAACTCGGTAAAAACCAAACGGATAAACGGGAATATTTATTTAACGCGCAAAATCCTAAAGTGGCTCTAGATCAAAGAATACCGAAGAAATATGCATCTGTGATATATAAAGAAACTTTAAAATGTGTTATTATCAACTCGGCGACGCGAAAAGGATTGAAAAACTATTTCGGTGTTTTAACATATACGAGGGGATTTTAATATATGCCAAAGAATTTAAAAATACACTTCCACTCGACGTAGGAAGTCTATTTTTATCCACTACGTAAACTTGCTCTTTAAGCCCAGCCTTTTAAATAAAGTCCAAGTCTATTATGGCCTCTGGTGACACTTCTACAAAGTTGTATGGTTCAAGTAGGTAATGCTCAAATGTACTGGTCCTTAATCTATCTAACCGTATAGACATATTGAATAATACAAACGGCATTCACCAGTCTCATCTTAATATTTTGGAGATAGATCTGTCTTTTCATACTTAAGTTAGGCGACCCATCGCATGTGTATACCATCGTCAGTTATACTAGACCCGAGATAGACAAAACTGTCTACTATCTGCTGTTCCTGTAATAGGTTAGTCAGTTGAATAGTATGGAATCTGTCGACGACCACTATTTTTGTTTTAGTTTTATTGATTTTCAGACCAACTTTATTGCTTTCATACTTAACTATTCGCAGCAGATTAAACATTTCTTGCTTATTTGCTGCTATAAGTGTAGTGTTATCAACAAATCTGAAATTGGAGATTTTCCTACTGTTACTCCACAATTCATCCATCTGAAGCCATCCTTACGACATGTTAACCATAAATGTTGAATTAGTCAGGTGACAACACGCATCCTTGTCTAACACCTCACTCGATCTTGAGTTGGTTTGAGAACTTCTGATCTAGTCGTAGTGTTGCTATATTTGACTGGTACAGATTTTTAATAAGTGTCACAATGGTGTGCCCATTTTTATTAAAATGGACCACAGATTTATCCAGCTTAAAAAATCAAACGCCTTTTGGTAGTCAACGAAGCATATAATCATAGGTACTTGGCATTCTCTAGAATTTTTAATGACCTATCTCAAGTTCAGTATTTGTTCCCGTGTACCTTTACCCTTTAAAAACCCCGCTTGTTCCTGAGGTATTTGGTAATGTAGATAGGTTTTTATTCTGTTTTTGATGATATGCAACAATATTTTACTAGCATGTATTATTAGTGATCTGCGGTAGTTTTCACATCTGTTAGCAGTTTCTTTTTTGTGTAGGGGGATATAAATTGAGGTACACCAGTCAGATAATCATTTTCCTGAATTCCAAACAGCGACACAGATGGAATGGATGATATGTTATCCTTTGTTACGTAGTAACTGTAGTATTTCACCTGGTATTTAATTAATGCCTGGGGATTTATTTCTCTTTAGCGATTTAATTGTACATTTGACTTTAGCGATTAAGGCAGTAGGTTCTCTAGGGTAGTCAGAGGGCCACTTATTTTCTGCTGGTACCTCGTTATTTTTATATAGCTCGCCACAGTAGTTTCGCTATGTTTCTAATACCTCATCAGCATCGATCTTTAGATTACCTTTCATATCTATTACATACCACGTTTGAGATTTAAATTATCTGGTAAGGCAAAATGACAAGCCGCATATACGTATTTCGACCTCTTTAGGTCTCTTCAGTACGGTATAGCCACTACTCCGTATCGAAACAAAATCTTTTCCCGTCGTAGACCATAGTTATTAAAAATAACTATGTACAGACGTAACTACGCCATCTAAAAACAAAAAGAGAAATCATACGATTTCTACCTGGCGAAATCGAATTCAAATATCAGCCACCGTGCTTCCTAAAACTTGCGAAGCAAACAGCTTGATGAATAAATCGGCAAGGAAATCAAAATTGCATTCCAACCAAAATAATTTGGTTCATGACGGCATTTGGAATGCAATTTTAGATTCCCTTGCCGATTTACTTATCAAGCTGTTTGCTTCGCAAGTTTTAGGAAGCACGGTGGCTGATATTTGAATTCGATTTCGCCAGGTAGAAATCGTATGATTTCTCTTTTTGTTTATCTGGTAAGGAATTGGATCTTATTGACTAAATCCCTTGGTTCATTTCGACAGCCATGTTCCTCTATCTCTCTACATATCTGAGAGATGTAAGATGTCTTTGCGGCACCGTGTTTTAATTTCTTTTGATAACGCTCTGTTTAAATAAAAAATATGTTCAGATTAAATCAAATAAAATTAGTAATGAATAATCCTCCGGAGCAGAGCCAAAGAAAGAGCGCAGATTAATATCAAAATAGTATACACAATAAATTAAACTTGCATATGAATTGTGTATGCTATTTATATAAATGACAAGTGTTCTACTTATTGTATTATTTAAAGAACCTTTTTTCATACAAAGATTGTAATCAAAAACAAAAACGAACAGTATTCATAATTTAATAGCAGATATAAAATTCAGGCCGCTGATTTGCATACTTACATCGTATGTGGTCAAGGAAGACACAGCTCATTTTTTATTGTTAAAAATATCTTACATTGCATTAGCAGTAGCTCAACAACATACCTATCTCTAACACAAAAAATACATTACATATGACCTTTATTTTTTTAAGTTTATCAGCAGTAGTTTCAATTAAACCAAGATGATACTCGAGATATCGAAACAAATAATCTCAAGGAACTCCATCATTATTTTTGTTGGTGTCGGGTTTCTTGCTTAACCGTTCATACATATCTTTTAGATCAAATAGTTGGATTTAACACTCAATTGTTGAAATCGCACAAAAGAAACGGTTGGTAGCACAAATTATTTGCTTTTGATACTGTTATTAGATCGACCTTGGAATAAGGATCCAATTATGTGAAAAAATGGATCGGTGTTGTGAAATTTTCTTTGAATATGTAATAAGGGAAGTTATAATAGAATAATAGCAATATAGTGACTGTTAGACAATAAATGTAACCAAATTGTTAACATATTAATATTTTTTTATTGTACATAATCTGCATTGTAATTAAATAGCCTTATAAAATATGAACATAATGTTGGATCAAAACATAACCATTTTAAAAGGTGTTAAGGCAGGGCTGATTTCTTTGGTCACTGCTTTTCAATATATACACGGAACAAATAATTCTAGAGGCACTGGAAGAGTATAATGAAGGCATCAAGATTAATATCGTAGTAAGTAACCTTGGATATGCAGATGATACTGTTATACTGATCAAAGATTTATAGATGATGTTCGATAGAATAAATACTACAGGCAACCAATTTGGACTTAAAAAACTTAAGCGTTAAGGAAGACAAAATACTTTCATTCCCAGAATTTATTTTTTTTTACGTTTTATGTGATTAGGCTTAGCTCAATTTTAACCAACCATCCCCCTTACTTCACTCTTTATCCACAACAACGTCAATTGTTCGTTTTTATTTTTTTTTTTAGTTGGGATACAAGTAATACAAACATTTTTTCAAAGGCTTTTAAAAAACTTGTCTATATTTATATTCATTTTTTTTTTCGAAAAAAAAAAACTTATAAGGTATAAGCGTATAACTTTTTTTCGATGTGGCTGCACTCCCATTTTTTAAATTTTATTTATTTTATCAAAAACTACATCTCTGATTTCTTTCAGTTTTTTCCTAATATTGCTTCATCCTTATAAATACGAAAAAATTGTTTTTGGGGGTTTGGGGAATTCTCTTTATTTTATAGACTTTAAAAGAGATTAAATAACGTTTTTTTATGATCTATATATATTCTAAATTAAATGAGGTGCTTAGGACATTCAAAAATTGGGCGAAAAACATTTAAATCCCCAAAATGCTTTTCGCAGCTTTTAGGAGATTTGGCGGGGTTAATCATATTTTTTGAGACTTACACAACCTGAATTAATTTTTTTCATATTTTTACTTTTTACGTGATTAAAAAATAGGACTCATCGCAATTTTAGGACACTAGCCCCGCCCCTTCCTCAAAAACATCACTTTTTTTCGTTTTTATTATTTTTTTTTTTTCGGTAGATTTATAATCAATTAAAATTTAAAAAATTCACATGCTTAGTTGAGGCCTCTACAAAATTCGTCTGTTTTTTAAAACCAGTAGGTTGAGTGAACATAACCTTAAAATGCATTTTTTTTTTTTCGAAACAAGCTTATAACTTTTATTTGCGTTAGCTGTAGGTTCATTTTTGTTATTTTGTGTATTTTATCAAAAATTATATCTCTGATTTTATTAGGGATTAGGTGTGAATCGGGTATGTCTATAAAGTAGGATTAATCACGTGTTTCAGTAAATGTAAAATAACTTTCACCATTCAAATTGGCAAGTACAAAATGCACTTCGTAAAAATTTTATAATACCGCTGGTTCCTTTTTGTCCGTCCACCCAGTATTTTTATTTACTATAAGTATAGTGTAATGTTTGCTCCTGATATATCAGGTTATATTGTATGACCGACTATCTTTGAGTCAGTCAGTGTAATAAACAAGTTTATATTGAAAAATATAAATATTAAAAATAGTACTCAATTGTCCTGACCTTTACAATAAGTCGGATTTAAAGAAAGTCACAGTAAAAAATAGTCAATTCGACCTCATCGACAGGTTTCGTTAGATTGCTATAATTAGACGATATTACATTTTAAATATCGAAGAAGCTGTTCAAGGTTATCACTGATTTATAAGCAAAAAGAAAATAAAAGTGGTAACCAAAGAAGCAAAATTCTTTTCCATACACCAATGGTTATTCGTTATACTCGTATAAACACAGTTTAGTATTAGAAACATCTACATTTTAGACATATACATACATGTATAGGTATTTGTCCAGTCATACAATATTAAAACATGAGGTCGTACTTTTATATTTTATGTTTTACATTTTTTTTTTTATTTTAAATATCTAATAATCTAAAGATATTTAGTCTAGGTGCTAGGCGACATACTGTATCACTCATACATAAAAGGCTACTTGGGATACTTTCTGTACCGGATGCTTTTTCTCTCCAGGTTATCCAAAAGTTCCACACTGGCTCGACAAGCTGAAAAATAGGTCTAACAGAGGTTAGAGATATACGTGTAAAATATTTACGAATCAAAAACAGTTTCAAGTTTGCACATTTACACACCGACACTATGTGATCAGACCAATTTAAGTCACTATTAATTTTCACTTCGAAATCTTTGTGGGAAGTTACCAAATTTTAGAGAAGTACATTAATAAAATATGGTACTGATGGGTTATTTTTGCCGATATGTAAAACAACGCATTTCAATGTTAAGCGGAAGTAACCATTGTGAGGACCATTTGAATATTGCATCAAGATCGTGTTCAACAACATGTTGGTTAACAGTTGGATTCACATATAATTGCACGTCATCAGCGTAAATGGAAACCTTACTAGATACAATTAGAGAAAAATTACTAGTGTAGATACAAAAAAGTGACGGTGCAAGTACTGATCCCTGTGGAACTTTACTCGTGACTGGCTTATCTTGTGGGTAGTCTTCCCCAATCGGAATCCTTGTGACAGGATGCCGATTGTTTAAAAATAATAACCAATAATTTACACAATGATGTAAGTTTGTGATCGTTGAACGACCTTTGATAAATCCATGCTATTGGGGGGGGGATGATTTTCTTAAAGAAAAAGCTCAGACGTACCTTCCAAAATATCGGACGATAATTATTGCAATCAGGTTTATTTGCTTTCTTGAATATAAGAGTAACCAAGGCCCATTTCTAGGATGAATGGAGAGAACCTTGATTAAAAGGAGCATTCATTATGAGAGATAGATGGTTTACTACAGGATTTGCACATTGTTTGAGGAAAAATGGGGTGAGTCCGTCTAAGGGTGATGAATTATTACATATTGTTTAATTGCATACAGTGTGAAAGATATATTATCAGCAGTTTTAGACAAACGTGGGAACATTATTTAAGGAATAGTATCGTTAGGTTCATCTTAAAAAAACCTGAGAAAAGAATAACGATAAACATTTTAAAGATTCGTTAAAACACGATAAAAGAGGCCTATGTTTACCAGTGCAGTATCGAGGCGGGATGATAATTAATAGTAGATTTACGTTTATCGTATATACAGCAGTTACTGCTTTCGATATATCCCATAATAATTGTGATCTATAAACAAATAGTCGTAGTTGTTAATCTAGTAGCAATTATTTATGTGAATCTTCCTTTTATAACGAATTTTTATTTTAACCTTGTTCAAAATATACTATTTTTAAGTCTCTTTACGTTGATTTTTATACCGGTTCTTGATATTAAAGATTTTCATACTTGACTTTTGTAATCTGTATTTATTATTATATAAATCTTAAAAATAACAATACATTTTGGTTTTTTTCCTATTTTAATTTATTTTTTATGTAAATATTATAAGAACTAATCCAACTCTGTAGTATTTAAATAAATAAACAATACGGATGTGTTTAACTATAAAATAATTTACAGTATTTACATACACATTATACAATTATGACTAAAAGTTATCTTAGCGTACTGTATCTTTTAGAAAGTTGCTTTTAAGGTGAGTTTTATCGTCTGCTAGGAAGTATTCACTGTTGATTAAAACAATCAAAGTAGTTAGAGTCAACAATAGATACTGGAAAAATTACCAATTAGATATGGAAAGTACACGAAAAACAAATTAATTGGTATAATGTCAGAATATAGAATTTACCGTTTAAATATTAAATGCATTGTGAAATAACTTCGTGCAGCTTCTACATATTCTGCTTACTGTATGTTGTGTTCTATTGCTTTTAATTATATGCATTTTACATTTATTATTTATTTAATAATATTAAAGTGTTATTTAATTAAATTAATTACAATATTATACATAAAAAATGACGTTACAGCAGAGATGCAAGAAACTGAGACATATCGTAACCTTAGAAGAAGACAGTCATACATCAAAATGGGACAATTTTCAGAAATAGTTATTTAAAAAATTGATTGATATAAGGTTGAATTCCCGAATAAATAAACTTTGAAAATGAAAGGCAAATATCGAGCACAATTTTAACAATTAAATCTTGCCCAAGTACTTTCGCTTAATATAGCATCTTTAGGGGCATTTCGTCAAGTTAGGGCTATCCAGCAAGCGTAGAATGTGATAAACATAAATTCTAACATAAAATTGTACAAAACACTACACTAAAACAAGGACAAACGGTTTAAAATTAATTAAAATTGTTCTACGCTCTACATTCTTTGTCAGTAACCCAAAGTAATGGTCTCCACCATTCTCTCTCAACTTATTCGACTGCTTTTATACATGAAGTCCCCCTGTTGTACCTAGGGATATGCATTTTGTTGTACCTGGGGCCGTCCCCAGGTGCATTATTAAAAGTATTAGTACCAAACAATGTTTTGTTTCAGGAGCTCATTATGTCAAGAAGTAAAGAAAAGAAGAGAAGATCGGGGCCGTTAAAAGTCAATGTAGAGAATACTGTTCGTGAAGTTTGAAATTCAAATCTTTATTAGCAAGACACATTAAAAATTTTAAAACATCAGGTCAAAACAATTTTATATACAGTCCGAATTATAAAGTCAAGCAAGCTTTAAGTCTTTCTACAATAATGCAATGACTAATTCGATAAGTTCTCCTGGTAACGCAGGGAAACCAGTTTCCATTTAAGATGTAGCAGAGTTTTTTAAAAACGGCATACATGAAGGCATTTAGTCCAAACAATATAAATAACTGCTTTCAAGTATCATGTCTATACCCCTTAAATATATTTTTCTACTCTCTTACTAGTAAATTGTTTATTACCTACTATTTGGATGCTAAGTAAATGCATCATAACAGATACTGACACGTAATGACTAGCACGTAATAAAAAAATTACGCTTCAGTTTTATAAAAATGTGTAATATCACATAAGCCTCGTAAGTCAGTTGGTCGAGTTACCATGGAAACGAATTAACAGACGTTATTTTGACAGATTAAAAATTATTAATCTGTCAGTGTAAATATAGTGGTAATTTAATTTTTATTTTTATAAACGAAAATAATCGTAGAAAAAGTATAGTACACAACTTGAGTTGTAAGCTCATTACATGCTTGTAAAATTACTGCGCTCGCCGCTACGCGGCTCGCGCGCAACTTTTTTACTCGCATGTAATAAGCTTTTTACAACTCTCGTTATGTAATATACTATTTTCTACTCTCTTACTAGTAAATTGTATATTACCTACTATTTGGATGCTAAGTAAATGCATCATAACAGATACTGACACGTAATGACTCGCAGGTAATAAAAAAAATTACGCTTCAGTTTTATAAAAATGTGTAATATCACATAAGCCTCGTAAGTCAGTTGGTCGAGTTACCATGGAAACGAATTAACAGACGTTATTTTGACAGATTAAAAATTTATTAATCTGTCAGTGTAAATATAGTGGTAATTTCATTTTTCTTTTTATAAACGAAAATAATCGTAGAAAAAGTATAGTACACAACTTGAGTTGTAAGCTTATTACATGCTTGTAAAATTACTGCACTCGCCGCTACGCGGCTTGCGCGCAACTTTTTTACTCGCGATGTAATAAGCTTCTTAGAACTCTCGTTATGTAATATACTATTACTGTTCAATAAAAAATATTTTTACTGAACAAGACTTTTTGCAAGACCATCTAACATAACCGATCGAGAGGATCCATATTTACACAACCCTTTATCAATCCTCCCTGTTTATTCTGACCCCGATCCACCACATTGTGATGCTTCTGAAACAGACCCTAAGCCTTCATGTTCTGGTTTAACGTCATCTTTCACACCAAAAGCTAAGTTGGATTTTCAAGAACCAATTCCTGTTATGTCAAGTTTTATTTCACCATATGAGGTTCGTCCCATTCCAAAAGCTTTGTCGCGCAAAGGGAACGTTTCTAAGGGATGCAAAAAAGGAAGGTCTCGCATTCGACACCCCAAAATTTAATGAAATAAAAGAAAGTGAGAAAGACAGTATGGAAAATAAGCGCAAAAAGAAGCTGCAAAAAACAAAAAACGTAAAACGTAAGTTAGATATTAAAGAAACGTCATCAGAGGAAGGTCAAATTGATTTTGCGATTAGAAGTGACAGCAGTAATTGTAATAATAATTCTTTGTCAGATTTAAAAATTGATTCCATTCAATTTACTCCAGATGATCTTCAGAAAGGTGATTTCATTTTCGTGCACTTAAAAAAGAAAAGCATTCAGGATATTTTGTAGCCTCAATATTATTAAAGGTGTACGAAACAGAGTTCCAAATAAAATATATAAACAAAGCTCATTCCTTTGCACATGGCTATACATTTACGGTTGAAGATTAAGCTATCCTCGATAATCCTAACGGTAAAATTCAGTGAGTATCTATTTCAAAATATCTTTCTTTACGAAAACAAAATCCATTCACGAAGAATATTTTAAACGTCATCTGGTACTAAATTTTATATTTTTACCTACTTACACACCCTATTGTGAAGTCTTGGGTGTATACAATAAAGCGAGCGGGAGGTCTTCTATTCATTGCGATTATGGGGTAATTAGAATAATACGAGTATACCAGAATAATATTATTTATTGAATAATTAATTTACATTTTAGCAAGGGTACATACAGGTAACAAATAATCGTCCTGTAAATAATTCATAACAATTAAATCGAAGACAAACTTTTATAAAATTTTATAACAAAATAATGTATAACAAGATATAAGTGTATTGGTTTTATACACACAGGTAAGGAATATACAACTAACATCAGCGATATTATACACAAGCTTCCTCAACCACGTACAGCAGGTTTATCCTCTCGACAGTCAAACACATTTATCTTTCCAACATCTTTTGATAACATTAATTTAGGGTAGTCTGTGTATTATCAGCAGTTTATATTTTCAATAAAATTTTCACGAATATAAGTTTTACACATTAAGTTTGCTTGTACAGGTACTTTAACTCGTGTCCCTAGGTACAACTTTTCGTGTCCGTAGGTACAACAGACCAGTTGTTCCTAGGGACACGTACATACATACAAAAAAGGTATGACAAACTGTCCAGATTTTATTTTTTAATATCTTTATTTGTCTAATTTATAAAAATCAAATTGTCAAAATTGTCCCTAGGTACAATATGTTCCCCGAGAGTGTAATGAACCACATTTTTTGACAGGAAATTAAAAATTTAAAAATATTGCTTAAAAGCAACACTGGATTAACATAAAACGCTTCAAAAATGTATTCGCAAGCTTTCAAACCATCACTTTACCGAATCCTTCAAGATTCATAAGTTACAGTTAAATGCAAACACGCATTATCTAACGAATTACGTGCCATAGCATCCGCGAACGTATATCTTCGCGACTCTCCTTCGCGGCGTCCCCTCGCCCTCCCATAGGCCCCCCTTAAAGGACATCCTTTCACTATTCTTCAGCAATCTTCAAGATGCATCTTCTTCGTTCCATGGGAGTTTAGTCGAGCTTTGACTTACCACGATGAAGGGTGCTAGTGTTTTGTTTTTCTTAGGTGAGTTCAGTGAAACCGCATCCCCTACAAAGGATTTTATGCCGTGGAGCTTTTGGATTAATTGCGATGAAATGTTTTTGGTGATATTACTTTGACTTGATTTTCTAATAATATCAATTAAGAAATGTTTATTATAGTAAAAATTATTTATTGGTGAATGAAAAATTCACTTAATATAATAAAGTGTACTAGTTACCATAAATAGAAATCAATAAATATTAGTTACACACATTTTTCTAAAATATCACAATAAAATAAAATTTATAAAAGAGTAATTAATAACATAACTTTTCGTTAATTTTTCCCTTACTTTCTTTACTTATTTTTATTATCTTTGCTTATGATTTTCATTTACGTTTTTTTTTATATGCATGAAAGCAATGATATAAAAAATGTATCCATACTATTTGGACCTAAAATTGATGTGATAATATTTTTGTTAAAAAAATTAATATTTTTTGCATTTAAAAATTGTTTCTTTTTCAAACCAATAATGCTGCTTAGAACTGATCCTATGTCTCGTAGGCTACGGTACTTCTTTGTTTCTAATTCCATACTTTCTATCTTTGCAATCATAACCCTTGTAAGTATCTTATATTTGAATTGCATTACAATTTTTCTCAGATTATAGTTTTGTTCTTAAAACACACTACACATATGCTATTGACCTATACTATTTCTTCGCTATAAGTTTTTTATTGACCTATATATTCTTTGGATATCTTATGAATAATAAATTAAGCAAATTTGCAATTTTTCTGTATTTTAGATTCTTGTAATTAGTTTACAGCATTCATTTTGGTCCATTTTTTTAAGTTGCTTGATTTAGCATTGTTTTAACATGCATAATTATTAAATAATAATGTAAGTACTAAGAGCCTAGTAGGCCATGGCTTGATGTACTATTCTTTTCCAATCCCTTGTGCAGATGCTTTTCTTTTCCAGTTCGTTAAGTCTTTTGATGTCTTCTTTGACTTCGTTGCTCTATCTTGACCTCGGTCTTCTTCTTCGCCTTTTACCTGCCAATTAGAACTAGATAGTACCATTCTGGAAATTCTATATGGAACCATTCTTTGCACATTGCCCAACCATCTAAGCTTTGCCTTAATACGCAATATTTGCCTTGATAATCCGTAGCTCGTTATTTGTTCTTCATATCCATTATCACATTTAAGTTTTTCCCACCACAGATTTTGCGCAGTATTTTCCTTTCCCAGTCTTATAACAACTCTTGGTGTTTTTTGTCGTGATCCATGAATCTGCAGTCTACGTCACTATCGGCCTTATTACGGTCTTGTATGTCCTTAGTTTGGCTCTTCAAGATATATTTTTGCTTTTTAACAACCCATTCAGAGCATATAGAGTAGGTTTCCTATATAATTCTTTTCTCTATTTCTTCTTCACAGTGAGGTTCTCTTGTAAAGACATTTTCCAAGTACTTAAATCTTTCAACTTCTTCGAATTTATATTGTATTCCCTTTGCTCTTGTTATTGTATGTGATGCCTTCGAACAAATTGCGTATTTGTCATAAATATACTTCGCTTTTTCCTCATTTATATACAATTCTTTGGTTGCTGCCCACTCTTCGAGTTTCATGACTGTTTTCATCAGCTCTATTTTGCTTCTAGCCAAGATTACCAAATCGTCCGCAAATGCTAAGCACTGATGTTTTCTGTGGTAGATCAGAGCTGTTCTATCAATGTTTGCTTCCTGGATAACCTTTACTAATACTATGCTAAACATTATAGATGATAAAGGATCGCCCTGCCACACTCCTTCTTTGACCTCAAAGCTTTCTGTTATATTATTGTTCAACTTGACTTTTTTACTGTCCTTTGGAGAGTTGATTTTATCTTTCTAATAAGCTTTAGACAATATCCATATTTTGCAGTGCTCTAATTTGATATTTGATATTTTTCTGACTCAATCGAAAGCCTATTAAAATAAATTAAAAGAACCATTGTGTCTTTATTGTATTTGTAACTCTCATCCTGTATTTTCCGGTATTGTGATAGATCACTACTTCTGCCTTTTCTGAACCTACACTAATATTCTCCTATGTTTTTATCAACCTTTTAAACTGCATACTTCCACTGCTAGACATAGATCTTCCTTAGCTCTTTCCATCAGTTGCTATCTTGTGCGGCTTGCATCCAATTATTGCTAACACGCTTCAGGGCGTCCTCTACTCTGTAGTACTTTAGTATCTATTAGCAGCCATCGTAACATGCATAGCCAATATTTTATATGTTATGTTAAGCAGCGCTTTGCCTCAATAATTCTGACAATTAGCCATATTTCCTTTTTTGTGAATAAGACATAATATTGCTTCTGTTCATTCCTCATATAGTATTTTTGTTCCCATATACCTTTAATTTATTTCTGGATTTTATCTGATAACTGATGTCCCCCAATATTATCCTCCTGGAAATATTTGCTACTTCTTTAATTACATATCTCAATGTTTCCCATATACATTCTACATTCCTTTCATCCACCATGCTCTTTAATTTGTTGTTAATAATTTGTCGATGCAACGGTTTCCCAATTTTTGTCTGTATTCTCATCGCCTGTTTCTTCGTATTTAAATTTCTTTTTGTTAAAGAGTTGACACTAATTGATTAATCCATATTCCAACCAAATAGTGGTCTGAATCCATATCCGATTCTCTATATGTGCTTACCTTTTTTATGCAGTTTTCTTCGTTTTTCTCAATTAAAACATGGTCAATCTGCTTGACTGTACGGCCTCCCAGAGATCTCAATGTCTCCTTATAATTATACTTTTCTTTAATAAAATTTTCCAGAAAATATCCATTTTGCTGGTCTCTGCATGTAAACTGAGCTTGTCTATAGAGGATATTATTATTTCTTTTCTGCCTATTTAGGCATTAGTGTCTCGTGGAATAATCTTTATATCATAATTGTGTATAGCCTTATATCATCATCATTAGCAGCTATTCCATCCATCGCCGGATTTGAGCCTCCCTTAGGTGTGTCCATGCTTCATATGCTTTATCTAATTTCCTTTTCCTCCGAGGGTGCATGTATGTTCACAAATATTATCTTTTGGTATTTACCCTTTTGTTTGAGGGCGCGCATTTAAAACAAATTCTTTTAATTTTTTAAAAAGTGAAACTGGAACAACCATGAAGTGGAGATATCCAGGAGTGGCTAGTATGCCTGTTGAATACAAAGCACGTGGTGTTCGTGTGTATTAAGGTATAAAAAAAGCGCTTATTAAAAGCTTAAAATTTTTATTTTAAAGAAGATCTTTTCGGAATTGTATCATTCCATCATCAGTTTAATAAAAAGTTGTTGAAAAAAACATTGTATGGCCAGATAAAAACATTGGAGGACATCCGGATTTAAAAAGTAATCTTCATGGTAATTATTAAGGTAAATGCAATAGACTCTTAAATTGTATATTAATAAAAATGAAAATGGGGGCATCTTATATGACCCCCTGTAGCTGTGAGGTTTTATCGACTTACATTACCTCTGATCTATGTTGGAGTCTAGGGCTAACTGATGCATCATCGCAGTTACTAAAACTAAATTGCTAGTATTATCGTATGCTAGTAAATTGTTAGTATACAGTTTAAAGCAAGTTGGTTTGTGCGCAAAGACTTTTGGTATATGTCAAATATCCCCTTTACATGCAGCTCACTATCGCGGAAGTGAGCAGGGAATTAACAGGGAAGTTAGCTTGTAAAGACGTCACTCGCGCTGTCATTACTCATGCTATTGCCGTTGTCGTAGACTCCCATCTTTGGCGGTTTTTTTAACGGAAATCCAAGAATTTTCAGTGCGAGTGACAGTAACTGTTTACATGCTGCTCGCTTTCTTGTCGGTGCACGGACTTATTTGTTTATTGTTTGGTAAATTTTTCATTCATTATGATTAAGTAGAGCAATGACCAAGTGCTGTAGGTTTTTGGAGCTATTTGCTAGTGAGAGATTACTCTCTTTCTAGCAAATAGCTCTAAAAACTACACTATCTTAGAAGATACTTTAAATTAATAATGCAAACTTGAGTAACTTTTCCCAGTGGTTATGGTGGTGGTACTGGAATTGTTACTTTAGTCTTTTTGTTATCATAAACTTAATTTTCTGAAGCCAACACTCAAAATCTATGCGTGATATTCTGCGAAAGTTAAAAAATTCTTCGCGTTCCTCAAAAGTCAGTTAAATGACAAATTTTGTCATATTTTCTCAGTAAAAAAATGTTTGACACCATTTTCAGATTATTATCCATTAAAAACTTTTCCACATCAACGTTTTTTTCTACTGCATTTGCTTTTAAAACTCCACAAGAAATCTACGTTCCTGTAGTTGGCTGTATAACTATATATTAAAAAATTTATTAAAAATCCTTTGTAAAAGGTATATATTAAGAACCCAAATGGGCTAAGTTAAACAGACAAAATAAAGGTAATATATAACCTTTTACAAAGGATTTTTAATATATTTTTTTAAAACGTTAAGTTAATTTTGTAAACTTAAAAGACACAATTACTGCAGCTGTTGTCGCAGTAATTTTTATGTCCTGCAATGCTGATAGTACACTGATGCAGCACTGTGGTAGCTGTATGTAAACAGTCATTTGCCTTAAATACTGCCGTGTAATTATTTTAAAAAGGACAGTGGACAACGCTTGATAACATACGGATGTGAAACGTGGACCATGAACAAAGCAAACGAAGAAAAGCTCAGACGCTTTGAACGAAAAAATACTTAGGAACATTTCGGACCTCACCATGGCATCACCACAAACCAGTGAATTAAAAGCACTTTACAATGATGTCGATATTGTCTAAGAAATTAAATCACAGCGACTAAGATGGGCAGATCACGTGCACAGACTGCATAACGAGAGACTTGTAAAACTGGTATGGGAGGAGATTCCCACAGGCAAAAAAACCACTCGGCCGTGCCAGAATGCGATGGAGAGATAACATCCAAGAAAATCTCCGGAAAATGAACATTCCATTTGACTCTAGGTTTATGGAAGACCGAACAAATAGGAAAAAAGTTGTACAGTCAGCCAAGACCTACCCAGGGTTGTAGCGGTATGTGATTGATGATGATGATAAGTGGACAACGAGAGTAGCAGTAGCAGTGACTGTATATATAAAATTCTGTCCCTTTTATCGGTTTAAATATAATTTATTTTTATTTCGTATTTTATATATTTAAAATTTTTTTACAGCTTAATGTTAGCTATTTTATACTTTTATTATTTTTAATTAGTTGTTCCATTTCAGGTTCCTGAATTTTTAATCTGCTATCTTGTATAAATTTCTTAATGGTTTCGTTAACCTCGATAAATTTTTAAAACTTCTAGTCATCAAGTCTTTTACTTTTTGTGAGGTAACTTTTGTGAGATGTACCTTTGGTTACATTACTAAATTTGATCTTTGGTATTTATCTTTTTATTGCTCTCTGTATTTTGTTATGTTCGCATTTTATTTTATATATCTATAAAGGTTATAGTTATATCCTACTTTAGATAATTGAATGATCTTTTAGCAAAAGTCTGTTATATGCTGGTTTTAAAGTTCTAACCATTATCATCGTTGATACGAATTTGTTTTACCATTAATCTTAATATCAAAGTATAATATATTTTTGTTTTTCACACCTTAATACATTTTTTTTTAAACTTTTGTATTATGGTATTACTGTAATTGTTTACTGTAATTGGTTACATGTATTATTGTTATTGTAAGGGGTTACATATTTACATATTTCTTGTACAAATATTTCTGACATACAATTAATTTTTTAAACTACTTCTTGACCATATAGAATATCAGAGCTTGTATTTACTGTAAACAAGCCTGATCAGGAAATATCTGAAGGAACGCTCAAGAAGGGATAAAAAGGGCATTTTAAAGGAATTTTAGTCAATATCCCAAGATTCACAGACGACACAATCGTATTGTATTATATGCAGACAATAATGAATATCCTGTCAGAATCGAGTGCCAGAATAGGTACTTCCTCAATACTTAAAAACCAAAACTCTAGTTGTGGACCGTGAAACTTACATAAATAACATCACGGAAAAAGTTATCGATGATACTAACATCCAACAATTTCACAGCTACATATATGTCATCATAACCTAGCCTTAAAAGTTCCTCTATCTTGCGTTACTCTCATCCAGTGTTTATTTTGTCTTCTTAAATCGTCAACATATCGTGTATTTGGTCGACCTACGCTTCTCTTGTTTTTTCTTGGTCTCCATTCCCATAACCTCTGTATCCATCTCCATTAAGTCTGGCTATCCTTTCGATGACGTCAGTCACCTTGGTTTTTTCTGCTGACCACTTTGTTTTTTATTTTGTCTCGCAGTGTTATTCCTAACATGGATACCTTTATTCTTCTCTGTGTAACTCTTATTTTGGTAATCAAGGCTTTTGTTAAAGTAAGTGTTTTTACTCCGTATGAAATACTTTTCTCTTCAGGCAGGTGTGCAGCTCACTTTTAAAAGTTTCTCTCAGTTTTATATATGCTGCCCACTCAAGATACATTCTTCTCTTCAGTTCATGGGTCTGAATATCCATTCTACTTCTTGCCCACCAATACTGCTGATCTGGTTGGATATCAAATGTGTCATTATTTTTGCTTTCGAGATGTTTATATTTATACCTACTTTTTTGTAGCCGCAAGTTCCTGTAACATCTCTCTTGTCGTTCCTCAGTCCCCAGCTATTATGGTTATCTTCTCGGCGAAATATAAGTTACTTAGATGCTCTACATCTATTTTTATTCCGTTTGTCAGCCAATGCAAATTCTTAAAAGCATGTTCCAGCACAGTATTAAAAAAATTAGGTGACATTGGGTGTCTTCGTCTAAATCCTCGCTATATTTTTATGCGATTGCTATTAGTATGACAAATATTTAGGTAGAGCAATAAATACTCAGCTTGTCACTAAGACGCCTCAAGAGACAATCAAAAAGAAATTAGAAGACGCATTGAAATTACGAGAACCGGTTTTTTCTGTCACTTGAAATTGGCCATACAAGTGATAATTTGAACACTAAAGTGCTATGTTTCGTTTTTATTGCTCTACCGATGTAGCGATTGAAATATGACTAGCTAAATTATTATTTTCTATCTATCTATCTAATTAGCCTTAAACGTCCACTCTTGGGCATACGCCTCCCCTGTTAATCTTCATTGGTCTCGATTTTGGGCGATCTGCATCCAGTCCTTTCCTGCCGTTTTCTTAAGGTCGTCAGTCAATCTCATCTATGGTCTTCCTCTTTTTGTTTTCTTTTCCTATGGTCTCCAGTGTAGAATTCGCTTATTCCATCTTTTATCTTTTTGCCGGAGAGTGTGACCGGCGAAGCTCCATTTAACTTTTGCAACCTGTCTTGATATGTCGTTCACCTTTGTTTTTTTTCTGATTTATGAGTTTCTTTTCCTGTCTTTAAGACCGATACCCAGCATCTGTCTTTCCATTGCTCTTTGTGTTTTGGATATCCTGTCGATGTTCTCCTTTGTGAATGTCCATGTTTATGAGCCATATGTGATAACTGGTAAAATGCACTGGGTTGAATACTTTTGTTCGCATATATTGAGGGAACTTTTTATTTTTTAGAATATATGATAGTTTACCAAATGAGGCCCATGCTACTCTAGTTCTTCTTTTTATTTCTTCTAGTTAATTGTCCCTGTTCAGCTTTCTTATCTGTCCTAGGTATATGTATTCTGCCACCTGCTCTAATTTATTCTGTTTTGACCACTATTTCTAATTGGTCTTCTTGGTTTGTTATAGTCTTGGTTTTTACTATAGTTCATCTCTAGACCTACCTCTGTCGCTTTCCTATCTAGTTCCTCATAACCATCTTCTGTAACTCTTCCTTCTTATCTGTTATCAGGACTATATCGTCTGCATATCTCAAGTGGTTCAGGAGCTCTCCATTTATTCTTATTCCGTATGTATCCCATTCTAATTTTTTAAATATGTCTTCCATAGCATGATTGAACAATTTTGGCGATATTGTGTCTCCATGCCTGATTCCTCTTTCGAATTTTATTGGTTCTGTGGCGTGTTCGTTCGTCAATTTTATTGTGGTACTCGCATTTTTGTATATGTTTGTTATTAGGTCCGTGTACCTGTAATGAATTCTGCCGTTCTGTAGTGAGTTTTTGATGGCCCAATGTTCTATGCTGTCAAACGCCTTTCGGAAGTCTATTAATGCCATGTATAATGGGATTTGATACTCGTTCGACTTTTCAATCAGTATTTTTACTGTTATCAGATGGTCGCTAGTACTAAAACCCTTTCTGAATCCCGCTTGTTCTCTTGCTTGGTATTCGTCAAGCTTAGTTAGCTTGACAAATTATTATTTTACCCCATTTTAATAATATCAATAATCCGATACAGACATTTTGATAACTATTAAACTGGGATAAGTTGAATGCTGCTTTTAGTTATTCAGCCTGTCGATTTGTGTATACATTTTTGTTTCAAGAGAATTACCAAAATATAATGCAATGTTTATTATACCAGATAAAATATCAACTAACTATTTGGTCATCGATAATATTTGATTTCCATTTTTGGTCCTCTCATAGAAAGTTCAAAAGGCTATTAAAAGTATCTTAACCATTAATGCTGACCCACAATCCCATCGATTGTTCAAACAAAGTAATCTTTATAATAGCACATTATAAGAGGGTTATTATAATCTTTCAGCTATAATGCGAATCAATATAAATATTAGTCATTAAACACTTCGAACAGACAATGGGTTCCATTTGTATAAACTTTCTATCTTTCCCATATTGTAGTCTTATATAATTAGTATTGATTTGTGTATTGTATATTGATCTTTATAAAGGACGCATCAATCAAAGCTAACTTCTTCTATATAGGCGTTTAGGATTAGAGTTATTAGTAAGTGGCAGTTATTCTTTGGACACGTATGATATAGTAAGTGGTTGCCGAAAGAATGTGTGTGGTAATATTAAATACACGTGCAATGATCTGATAGTGTGTGAGAGTTGTATTATTTTATGGTCATATTTTTCTGTTTTTACTATTTTATTGGGAATAAACCACAAAAAAGGTTAAAATAAGTTTATTGACGTTTCAATTTCCACTTCAGAAATCGGCCTCAAAATATAAACATTAATAAATTAAACAAATTTCGTTTTTTGCTACTTGTTGAAAAATCCTTCTAATAATTTAATTTTATCTGACTCATTTATATTGACAATTCAGACATAAATTATGCATTTTAAGTAAAGGACTTTAAAATAATATTGCCAATATTGCTGAGGTGCGTTCCTGGGATGACTTTATTATAACAAACGAACCCTATACAAATTTAACATATCCTTTCAACAAAGCCTTTGAAAAACAGAATATAATATAGAGCTTTATTAAGTTCAGATGGTTGAACAAATTATCCTTCTTCTTTAAGTGCTATCTCCGCGGCGGAGGTCGGCAATCATCATAGCTATTCGGACTTTTGAGACGGCTGCTATTCTTCTTCTTCATGTACCATGTCCTTTCAGAACGTTGGTTACCTCAAAGCTATTTTAATTTTATTCACTGCCACCCTAAAAAGCAGGCTTGTATCTATACCATACCAATCTCGCAAGTTCTTCAACCATGAGGTTCTTCTTCGTCCTGGAATGCGTTTGCCTGCTCATTACATGTCCGAAATATTCCAGCTTTCTCTGCTTGATGCTTTTTATGATCTCAGTAGTCTTGCTGAGACGTTCTAGTACGTGGAGTTACGAATCTTCTCCACCCAGGAAACTTTTAAAATTCTTCTATAGCACCACATTTCGAAAGCCTCAAGGCGATTTAGATCGATTTATTCACAGTCCAGGACTCGACAGCATAAAGTAGCAGCGAAGTAGGCGGATCCTTAATGCCAATTTTAGGTCTCTGTTACATAACACCTTGGACATCCTTCTAAAAGCAGCTCTAGCCTGCTCTATTCTGAATCTAATTTCGCCGTGATTTTCTGCATTACAATTTAATTGCTGTCCAAGGTAGATGATTTTATCAACTTGCTCAAGTTTGGTATTATTTACATATTACATATTATTACGGCTGCTATGGAAAGTTCATTTGATGTACATCCATACCACCCTCTCAGGTTGCGCAGCCATGACATTCTGCGTCTCCCTATGCTTCATAGATATCAAGATATGCATAATTAGAACAAGGTACATGAAGATAATCTTCCTTTTTTGAAAAAATAATTTGTTTGTTTGTAAAGTGCAATAACTGCAATGAAAAGTTTACAGCTTCAGTTTTTATCTTTTAAACAAAAACTTGAAGCAATTAGGACACATTGATAGTGATAGATAAGTAATTACCATCTACCAGTGACGTGACTTATCTTTATTAAAGAGTTTATGGTTTTCATTCTGTTGAATATTCAATATTCAACAGCACCAATAAAAAAATCACCAATAAAAAGATGGCGTCTGATAAGGATTATCGCGACAGTGAGAGCGAAAAAACCAAGTTTACTTGTTGCTAAACTAAAAAAATAAGCACAATAATATGTGTGAAGTGTGGAAAAGCTTCCATAAATCATGCACGGCACGGGATTGGACCGGAAAACTTCAAATTTTAGATGTAAACGCGTGTGATTTGTTGTGGAATCTAACATAAACTTAAAAAGTTGAGATGGTATGGAAATACGATCATTCATCTGCTAAATGAACTAATTTGTAAATTAAAAAGTAAAAATTAAATCCTTAAGGAAAATAATAAGCTGCTCTGGAAAAAAATAGAAAACATAGAGAAAAAGTTAACAAAAATTCCATGGAGGTAAAAATGCTACAAAAACTAAGAATATAAACAGCAATCCATTAATTTTAAAAGAACAAAATGATTTGAAAGAGACTACAAGGTCAGCTGACGCAGTCACAGAACAGCCATTTTGTTCTGTTGATTTATCTGAGTTGCCACCTAAAACCAAGAATATCAAGCAGTTCAATTGCACACCGTGATGTCTGTTAAAGATACCAACCGTCCACTGACTCAAGATGAGAATGAGATCCACTCCAGGGAACCAATGAGAATGCTGGAAGTATTCTGCGTGTGTGTAAGCCACAAAACATGTGGCGATTTTCTTGTCAGGTTTCGATCCACAAAACGAAAGATCAGGAAATACTTAACTATCTAAAAGAAAGAAAACTGGAGATGAAAATGTTATTTGCAAAAAAAATGAAAATCAGGACAGATAAGTACATAGTTTATTTAAAATTACTATTTCAGAACTAAAAATACCTCACTTAATGCAGCAAGAATTATGGTCGACCGGTGTAATTTTTAACCATTTTCAGAATGTACAGAGGCACCCCAGTGTCAAAAGACAGTCTACGGTACACATCAAAAGAAATTATCAGTAATCCACTTAAATACGCAATCAATTAAAACAAGTATTGATACCATTAATTTTATCCTAGAAGATCATGATGAATGCTTTGCTCTTTGTTTAACTGAGCACTGGAAAACAGAAGAACAACTGCGGGACTACAATGGGCGGAATTTTAAACTGATCTCTTCATATTGCAGAAGCAGTTCACAGGAGCATGGTGGCAGTGCGGTATACATCAAAAATACGTTTATTGCAAAAGCCATCATTTTTCTGGCTGGTGATTTTAACTTAGATATGCCGCTTGAGGGTGCGAGGTGGCCAGGCGCATTAAAAATGTTTTTGAGCTCCTTTGATATAAAACCTTCCACCAAAGACTATACACGCATACAAGGTAACAAAAAATCCTGTATAGCTAATATTTTAAATATGTCGATTTGTAAAAATTGTATGATTCCCTTGTATTCAATCCTCATACATCTGATCATACTGCTCAAAAGGTAAAATTTGAATTAAATGAATTTGAGTCAAATGTAATAAAAAAACGAATATTTAGCAAGGAGAATAAAAGTTTTTTTAATTCATTAGGTAATGTAGACTGATTATCTGTTTTTGAGACATTGGAAGTAGATAATCCGAGGAAAGCTTTTATGAGTATAGTTCAGAAAATTTTTATAGAATGTTTTCCACTCATAGAGATAAATACAGCAAATAAAAAAAAATCACAAATGTACTTTAAAAATGAATATATAAAACGTTGTAAATCTAGGCTTGATGTTTAGTTTACACTGTCTACCATCTCGGAAAAATTGTTATAAAGAACGAATTGAAAATAGCGAAAATAAATCTAGAATAGCTTGGCAATTGGTAGTAAAAGTGATTAAGGGTAATTCCAAAAATCAAGGAAATTTCTGTTTGGAAGGTGACCCTCAGGTGCTTTCTAACGAAATAAATCAATTTATAGCAAATGCAGCGCCAGAAGCTGTAAAGAAAATTAAGCATGTAAAAAATGTTCTAATTAATATCGAACAAACTAATCATTGCATGTTTTTAACTCCAGTTTCAGAGAAAGAAATAAGTCACATAATAAATAACTTAAAAAACAAGCATAGCTCTGGTTATGATGAAATATCAAGTAACTTAATTAAATATGTTTCATCAGAGATTTCTCTTCCTCTTTCTTTATAGTTAATGATTCTTTCAGGCAAAGTAAATTTCCTCAAAATTTAAAACTGGCAATTGTCAAGCCACTTCATAAAAAAGGTGATGTTACTAAGATGGAGAACTATAGACCAAAAAGCCTTCTTCCATCATTCTCAAAAATATTTGAAAAGGCAATATATTTTAGACTACAAAACTTTTTTACTACAAACAACTTATTTAGTGGTTCACAGCATGGTTTTCTCGCAGGGAGATCTATTGAGACAGCTACCTATGATTTTATATCAACAATTTTAGAAAAACTGGAGACAAATTTTAATTGGAATTTAATGGAATTCTGATAAATACAATCAGATATGCAGACGATACAGTTATTTTAAGTGATGACATGAATGGATTACAATGCCTTTTAAATGCCAATGGGAAGAGAGTTTGGCCTAAACATAAACTGTTCAAAAACAAAACACATGGTGTTTAGCCGTTTAGCACATCAAGATGCACGATTATATGTTTATGGTCATATAATTCAAAGAGTGTCCAGTTTTAAATATCTTGGTTGCCATATTACTGAACAACTAGATCCAGATCAAGAGATAAAATGTAGAATCGAGATAGCCCGCACGACATTTTTAAAACTGAGGTCATTCTTCTGTAACGATAACTTGCAACTTCAACTTCGAAAGCGCATGGTTAAATACTACATTTGGTCAGTCCTCTTATACAGTGTCGAAGCATGGACATTAAAAATATCCACCATTAATCATCTGGAGGCCTTTGAAATGTGGCTGCACGGACGTATACTAAAAATTCCATGGACGGCTATGCTGACAAATGTGGCAGTCCTTGAGAGAGCAAATGCTGCTCG
Organism: Diabrotica balteata; assembly: GCA_918026665.1. Taxonomy (NCBI): domain Eukaryota; kingdom Metazoa; phylum Arthropoda; class Insecta; order Coleoptera; family Chrysomelidae; genus Diabrotica; species Diabrotica balteata. The sequence continues at coordinate 155,007,318 of OU898279.1, read as the reverse complement.
CGAGCTGCTTGATAACATCAAATGTAGAAGATGGCCTATTTTGGACACGTAGTAAGGGGAGACCAATATAATATTCTTCAACTTATAATGGGTAAAATCGAAGGGCACAGAGGAATTGGTAGAAAGCAGTCCTCTTGGTTGAAGAATATCAGGGAGTAGACAGTAATAAAGAAAGCTGAGCAACTATTTAGAATAGCTCGAGACAGAGACAGTTTCGCCATGTTAATCGCTAACGTCAAGGGGACTTGATAGGGCACGTTAAGAAGAAGGAGACAAAGATGAAAACACTGGGTGCTTTTTTGGACATTTCTAAGGCTTTCGATAGCCTAGATCATGTTCTTTTATTACAAAAATTACATCTTTATGGAATACAGGGACCGGCATTAAAATAGATAAAATCATTTCTCACAAATAGGTCGCAAAAGGTATGCCTGGAGAAATGGGGATGTAAGGTTTACTCAGAACCGATCAATTTAAAATTAGATATACCACAGGGAGTGTTCTGGGCACTTTTCTCTTTTTGGTCTACATAAACGACCTTATAAATGCGGTGGTTAGAAGTTCCTCAAACCTTGTAATTTCGCTGATGACTCAAATGTGCTTTTCTGGGAAAAAAATTTCCGCAAATGAAAATTACCCACCCAGACGAACTCTATTATCGGTCCCAGTGGCAAATAGGAGTAGAGGCAGACCACGACTGAGATGGAGGGACGGTGTGGACGAGGACGCAAGGAAAATCGGCGCGGCAAATTGACAACGGTTGGCGATGAACAGAAACGACTGGCGAAATAACTGGGGAAGGTCAAGGCTCAACTAGAGCTGTAGCACCACTGATGATGATGAAACGACCTTCCAAATGCGGTGGTTAGAAGTTCCTCAAACCTTGTAATTTCGCTGAAGACTCAAATGTGCTTTTCTGGGAAAAAACTTTAGAAACACTAAAATTTTTTCTTGCTCAATTATGTTAAAAATTTATTCAAATAAAAATTACTCTACTCTACTCTACTGTACTCTTTCCTTGGATCTTTCCCTCCATAATCAGTTGGAGTAAGGTGTATTTCTCTCCATGTGTAATATGTCCGAGATATTCTAATTTTCTTGTTTTAATTTTATTTAAAATTTCTACTTCTTTATTCTGTATGTATTCTGAATGTATCCGTTTGATTTAATATATATTCATTCGTTTTTCTGACAGTCTACGAACTTTTAACATTCTCAAAGAAATCAATGGTAAGAGAAATCTTCAACTTAACGTTCTTCTTACGTACGTCACGTATATTACCCTTCAATAAAATAAAATTTATGACTCCCGCTTAACAAATACATTTATACTCATTCGTTTTGAAGAGACACAATCGAACAATAGTTTCATTATGCGAACATTTGTTCCAACGCAGACACTAAAAACCGAGTCTAACGTGTTAATTGTTTATAATTTTATGGCTTCCTCGATTCATTAGAAGGAATCATGTAAGTAGCTGCATCTCTTGTGAGAACAAGATGATATCGCAGTTAATAAAAGGGTATATGGTATGTGTGAAATTATGTTATATAAACAATCGTGTTTTGATTTTACATACAATATGAATTTCGTAAGAAATAATTGCGGTTATAGCACAGGACAAATATAAATATTTATTTTACTATTTTATTATTTTTTTTGTTTTTACCATTTTGTTTTTCCCTAACGTTGTTTCTTTCGTTTTTTCAAGTTTTACTTCTTACTTACTACTAAAAATAATAGAAGAGCTAGAGCATCTTGAAATCCCAGAAAAATTTGGATATATGCTAACAATAACGCTAAAAAACACCACAACAAAGATAAGTTTCTACGAAACAACTTCTAAGGAGATCAAAGTAAACAAAGGCCTGAAACAAGGTAACTCTATCTTCCCGACATTGTTTAACCTGATATTAGAAGCAATAATAAGGAGGAAAAACTTTGTAAACTTCTTCTTTACAACTAAGGGTGAGTCTTCACCGCATCCACTATCACCCTCCATCTTCTACGGTCTTGCGCTTCTATTTCCCATTGTTGTTTCCCAATTCTAGATAAATCGACTTTAACATCAGCCTTCTATCTTTTTCTCGGTAGGCCTACTGATCTTGTAACGACTATTTTGCCTACCACAGGGTAAGAACATGGGGGACAAGATTGCGCAAACAAAATAATCGGAACTAGTTCGTACGGCACTCAGTTGGTTGTTGGAGAGCTGGGTCGTGGATAAGTTGAAAATATGGGGGTTGAATTGGGGAAACTACAAAAAAGGGGTATTTAATCTCTTGGGATAAACAAAATAAAAATAAACAGGAAACACCTCAAGAAATTTAATATAGGGCGCCACTTGAGGTGCCTATTTATACCTATTACAACCACTAGTTGTAACTAGGGAAATAATTATAAAACATCAAAAACGTAAAAAAATTTATTCAAATAAAACTCAAAATAGATCAGAGAAACAAATAAGACGTTTATTTTTGTCTCAAACAAACAGTTATCAAAAATACAGATTTTACAAAAACATATTATACAACATAATCCAAGTTAATAAAAACTTACATGTTCTTGTTTACATAAAAGATGCTACAAAAATTTTGAAATGGTTCCTAGGTTATATATGGCCAATTTAGATTATCAAAATTTTATGGATATCCTTTTTATGAAAATATTATTGAATTTAATCTTACATATGGAATATCCTTTATAAAAAATAATCAAATTAAAAACTGTATTATAACAACAATGGATTAAAGCAAAATGTCATATGTCAACATAACAACTTAAGACAGATTAAATTATGACATTTTTATCTACGACAACATAATATAAAACTTTAATTATGACAAATTCTTTTATTTTAATGAAAGCAATTATTAAAATGTCCATATAACTTTAATTAAATTAAAATTAATTTAAAAATTAATATATTAAAAGTTACCTTAATCTTTACATAATCACTTAACTATGAAACTCGGTACATCTCTGGGGAAGCTTACTTGAACAAAACTCTCAAACTGGAAAACATCAGAACCATTTCCATTCTCCGGGACGAACGATCGAACGGGCTCAGGGTTGAGGAATCAACCGGGACATCTTATATAAATCTTCCGGTGACTACCATACCATAGGTAAATAATATAACATATGACTACTCTGTCAAAACAGCGATTAAAGCCGAGAGTATCTTCACTTTTTACTAGTATTAAAACATTACCAAAAAATAACGATTAAATCGACTTTTTCGATTCAAATCGATACGCCTTGTTCGACCAATCTAGCTTGACTCTGTAGCTTCACTGACGCCCCGCGTTCATTCTCTCAATTCGAACGCCGAATCACCCCTTTTCCCGCAGTTAGTCCGTCATCCATAAACTTAAAACAAACAAAAAAAATCGGACCCTCGTTCTAAACGACCCAAAACAACTTTAAAATGTTCCAGCTTATTGCGTTTTTAAACGACGAAAGATAAATAAAAAACTCTTTTTTATATTAGGGGCATCATCGTAGAAATATTTAAAAAAAACTTCCTATATTAACAATCGTTTTCTTGGTAAAAACAACCAGGGGTGAATTACAGAAATCTAAAATATAAAACGCTACAATATTCTACCATCTGGTATTTCAAAAAATACTGTCTTTAATACTGTGTCATCCTCTGATCGTACCACGTGACCTGCCCATGTTATTCGGTTTGCCTTGATATGTCTAACTATATTTTTCAGTTTCCATACCACGAGTCGCCAATTCAATGGGACTTCTCATTGCGGCGTCTTCTCCAATTCTCTATGAATTCATCTCTTTTAGGGCCAAATATTATTCTGAGAACCTTTATTTCAAATACTAGAAGCTTCTTGATTTCCACTGGTTGAGAGTCCATGTTTCACTGCCATATGTAATAATTGGACAAATAATCGACTTGTACAGTGTTAATTTAGATTTTTGTGTTTAGCAATTTCGATCTTAATAATGTTGAAAGGGAGTTATAATGCTTTATTTCCTGCGGCTATCCTTGCTGAGACCTCTTTTTCTATGTGATTGTTAGTGGTTATGGTTGTGATTATCGCCCCCAGGTATTTAAACTCATTTTATTACTTCGACTACTCTACCTGTCACAAGTAAAAACTAAAATGGCAAACTAATAATTGGCAGTATGAAAAACCAAGGTAATTTCCCGGTGGGAAATATACAACTCTATAGGAGGGAGCCCTCCTATAGAGGTGAGGGCAAGGATACTCAACCAAAAGAAGAAACGAAAATCCCAAAAAACTAGAAACACTAATTTGTGGGACCTGGAATGTCCAGGGCTTGAGAACGAAATACTTAGAAGTAATCGAGGAATGCAAAAAGATGAACTTAGACCTAATGGTGACCAGCGAAACCAAGAAAAAAGAAAAAAGAAAAATGGCACGGAAGACATAAATGGGGTACTGCACTGTTAGAGCGGGGTCAAAAAAGAGCAGAGAGCAAAAGCAGGAGTAGCCATTTTAATCAAAAATAAATAGAGAAAATCCATAAAGTCTTGGGAACTCATCAATGAAAGAATTATAAAAATGGAGTTGGAGCTATGTGAAAGAAGGATAATAGTCTTAGGAGTTACGGACCAACATATGATAGACCTGAAACAGGAAAAGAACAGTTTATGAAAGCCCTACAGGATCAAAATAGAAAAGGTCAAACAAGACCACGAACTTATTCTGACGGGGATCTGAATGGCTGAAACAGGAAAACAACAAAAAGTCAAAAGTAGGAACATATAGAGACGAAGCGACAATGCAAATGAAGAAAAAATAATCTAAATACGTGAAATAAAACAGACGTGAAACTTTACGATCGATTCTACTGCCACAAGGATATCCACAGTTTATCTGGACCCAAGAAACAGGAAACCTCCGAGCTATAATTGACTACTTCATAATGAAAATCAAAAACATCGATCAGAGTTACAGATGTCAGAGTTAAAAGGGTAGCGGAATTTGGTTCTGGCCACAAATTACTGATAGCAAACATGCGATTCACTTGGAGAAACCACAAATCAATAAAAAAGAACAGAGGTAAATGAAACTCAAACGCAGGCCAAAACGAAGTACAAACTACACATGCTAAGGGAAGAATCCGTGAAAGACACTGTACAGACGAAGGTTAGACCAAAACTGGAGGAGTTTAGTTTTGAGAACATAGCCGAAACATATGAACATAGAAATCCTGCATAAAGGAAGCAGCAGCGGAAGCCTTAGGTTGCGAAGAGAAAAGAACAAATAGATATCGACAACGTCTATCAGAAAGCACGGAAGAATGTATTAAGCAGAAGTTAACTCTTGGTCTTGTATTTTTGGTTACTACCATGTATTTCGTTTTTCTTTATTTTTTCGGAGGCCCAGACTACCTGTTTCCTCCTAGAGCTGTAAAAACACCTCTCTCACGTCTCTTGTAGAATGCGTGACTGCATCTATATCATCAGCATAGGCCAGTAACAGTTTTGATCCTTGATTAGCAAATTCCTCTTGTCATCCCAGACGATATTTTACTTATTGCATATTCTTAAAGCAAAATTGAACAGCAACAACGGTGACAAGGGGTCCCCTTGCCCCGAATTTATACCAAATGGCATCGATGTTCTGCTTCCTATCTTTACTTGCGCATATGAAGTCTGTCATGCACATTTGCGTTAGTTCAACTAATTTACTTGGTATTACCATTTCTAGCATTGCTATCCACAATTGGCTTCTTTTTATGGAATCATATGCTTGCTAGAAATCTATGAAAATTTGGTGAACATCGCGGTTGAATTCCCAGTTTTTTCTAATATTTTGTCGGTGGTAAATATCTGATGAAAGCCAATGCAAAGGAGTGCAATGAATCATCGCACCATAGCCTTAATGAGTCATGTCTTGAAATTGTTTTTAAAAGTAATTCACAATAGAATACATAAGAAATTAGATGAAGGCATAAGTAATACACAAATGGGATTTAGGAAAGGACTGGGAACACGAGATGCACTGTTTTGCAGTAAGTGTTCTTTCGCAGAGATGCTTGGATATTAATCAGGAAGTATATGCCTGTTTCATTGATTTTGAGAAGGCATTTGACAGAGTGCAGCATAATCGACTTAAAGAAATTTTATTAAATAAAAAACATAGACAGTAGAGACATTAGAATCATCTGTAACCTCTATTGGAATCAAACAGCAAAAGTGAAAGTTGAAAACGAACTGATCAAGGATATCCAGATTTCACCGTGGGGTCCGCCAAGGGTGTATATTATCACCCTTGTTATTCAATTTATACAGTGAAGCCATCTCAGAATTAGCGCTTGCCGAGATCAGTGAGGGCCTTATAATAAACGGTGAGCCACTTAATAACATAAGATATGCTGACGACACCGTCCTTTTGGCAGGAACACTAGAAGAACTGCACACCTTGCTGAACAACTAAAATATATATTGCAACGATTATGGACTAAAAATCAATTTGAAGAAAACCAAGTTCATGGTATTTACAAAAGCACAAAACATCAAAGTTAAGCTAGTACTAGATAATACAGAAATTGAACAAATATCTCTCGTACAAATACCTTGGAGCATGGATCACAGAAGATACTGATCAGACAAAAGAAATAAGATGCCGCATTGAAATTGCGCGGTCAACTATTTAATAGAATGAGAAAACTTTTATGTGATCGCGATATCAATATATCGCTCCCGGATAAGAATGCTTCGATGTTATATTTTCTCTACCCTTTTGTATGGAGTTGAAGCTTGGACACTTAAAAAAATCCAACATTAAAAACCTAGAAGCATTCGAAATGTGGGTTTTACCGACGCATATTTGAAAATATCATGGATGGATCGCAAAACAAAACGAACAAGTTCTCGAACAACTAGGAAAAACAATGCGAAGTTTTAAATTCCATAAAGAACAGGAAATTGGAATACTTGGGGCACATCATGAGAGGTGAAAAGTACGAACTACTAAGGAATATAATGCAGGGTAAAATCAAAAGGTAGAAGAAGCGTAGGAAGACGTAAAATCTCGTGGCTACGCAATCTCCGTGAGTGGTTTGGATGCAGTTCAGTTGAACTATTCAGGCGAGTAACCAATAAAATTATAATTGCCAGAATGATTTCCAATCTCCGATGGAGTGATAACTTGAAGAAGAAAATATATTGATCTATAGTTGACCTTTTAATATGAAAGCTGCATTGGTAGTTGCCTAGAATATCTAAAAAAACTTTGTAAATAAAAAATTATTAAAAAACAAAAATTTATAACTTATGCAGAAAATAAGTTGAAACTGACATGGTGAAACAAATACAAATCCTTTCCAAGAATATATTTATGTAGGAAAAGCTATGAGAATAGATAGAAGTAATTTTCTTATATCATTTAAAACTAAAAAATATGTTGGAAATTAAGACGAAGTATATAATGCCATGGAGGAACGCACTCGATGGATGGAGAGGAGGCATTCTCCATTGCAGGGAAAAGATCTCAAACTTAAGATTTCGCAGACGATATCAACACTGATAGCAACATCTGAAGAGGAATGTCGAGACTGATAAAGAGTAGTGATTAACCGAAAGCAACAAGTGTGGGTCAAGATTAATATAATCAGAAAACAAAAATCATGATTGTGGGACTACGCGAATATCCTCCAAACAACAGGCGCCCTAAATCAATTCGAGAAAGTAGACGAGTTCACGTATCTAGGATCTTCCTTAAGCAATGCAGCCTCCTGCCATACGGAAATTCGCAGAAGTATAGGAATGGCCAAGAACGCGATGAAGTCGACTGTCCAAAAATATGGAAGGACCGCTCTTTGTCCAAAAACCTCAAAATGAGACTGGTACGGACACTCGTTTTTTCAATGTTTTAGTTACGGTGCCACGAAACATGGACAACTAAAATCAGAAGATAGGAAAAGGATTGACGCATTCGAAATGTGGTGCTCGGAGACGAATGCTACCGCGTCTCGTCGGACGGAGCACAGATCTCCAATCAGTCGATTCTCGAAGAGCTAAAACATTCAGACCAGACTCTCTCCTCTCAGTGTCTTGCAAATGTTTTTTAAAGTTTTTTGACCACAATTGCGAGAAGAGACAATGACAACTTAGAAAGACTAATTGTGTGCGGAAAACGTAGATAGGACGTAGAGGGCCGATGGACGCTCACCTATCCGATGGTCAATTCAAGTTACAGAAAGCCATGGAGAGACGTTTTCGAGTCCATGAGAGCAGCCCAAAATCGCAAGAGATGGAGAGAATTGACAGCCGCATTGTAGGGAATCACGATCCTCAGCAATGAGGAAACGACAAGAGAGAGAGATTTTAATGCATGTGTCGTAGCCTCTACAACATATTTGGACTCAGACATGGAATATACTAGACATTAACATATATATTAAATGGAGTAAATTAAAAAAGCGAGAAAAACAATGCTGAAGAATAGCAAAAGAAAAATAAAAATAGATAAAGATCTAAACAAAACAACAGAAAGCACCGAGAATCTCTACAAAACTAAAATACAGAACGGGATAATCTATAATGAAAGGAACAAAGATGTTAAACAGATCATATTTTGAATAAATATAATAATAAAAAAAATCTAAATATTTTGGAGGTATTTTCCTGTGTCATTTTAATATTATTTGTTATCTTTAATGACAACATTTTTGGCGAAAGAGGTAAAACCACAATTTCACCACATTTTCAAAGTGAAAGTCAAAATCAAACGTATTTGAAACTGAAATTGTGGTCAATTCCAATTAAAGATAATACAAAAACATATTCTTGATAGATACTTGTTGCTTTGGTGTCCCATAGTAAAACTAAAAATAGCAATGAGTATTAAAATGAAGAATATTAAGCAATAACCATGAAGAGTTATCAAATTAGCTACTTTAAAAAGAAATAGGCCAAGAGCAACACAATAAAATCAGTTTAATTTATTTCAACGTATCTAATTTTAATTATTGTTAACAATGCTGCATTATATGTTCTGGTTTTATGAATATATAATTAAATCAAAAGATTTAATCTAGATATCTAAAGAATAGATTAGATTTATCATTGGCAAAGGTGCACTTTACATTTGTACGGAGAGATTGTAGTTTTCATATTTTGATTGAATCCAATATCTCCCTGCTATTCTCAATTGTTCTTAGTACTTCTTCATTGGTTATTCTGTCTGTCCAGGAGATTCTCAGCATTCTTCGATATGTCCACATTGCAAATGCTTTCAATTTATTGGGACATTATTTATTTAAAGTCCACACCATACAAGATCAGAAATAATACATAACACTTTAGTACTCGTTTTCTAAGATTTAGGCTGAAGTCTTTACAACATAATATTATCATGGTTATTCCTTTCATATTTCACGTATGTGAAATAGAAAGATTATTGTGCATTAAAAAAATAAAATATTTTACGCAAAACCTAATAGATCCTTATTTCCTTTACAATTTATCTTACTAAAGTCTGAAATGACACCTTTTCAGTCTGTGGCTTTTTCGCAATGAAAACTCTTCTTTTGTGATAATTCCACGGCTTCTCCATTTAACTGGCATAAAAAGAAGCAATGTTAGTATTTCTTTTTCTATTCCTTGCTATGATCTACAAAAAAAAGTTTATATTATATCCAACTAACGTCCATGAAGGGGTAGAGTGAGATGTGTTTGCGAGCGATTCTGCGCTACTAAGGATTGTCTCACTGTAACCCACAGGTACAATTTCACCAAAGTGGGATATTTTTTCTAAATTCGATAAAATAAAAATAAAATGCTAGGTAATTACATGCAGAAATACCTAATCTTTACTTACCATCAATATTAAAGTACTAACTCTATGCACAACCGAATATCGGTCGATATGAGGAATAATATTGTTACTTTTGAGCCTTGCTGGTAGACCCTACATAAGAGAATATACGAAAGGCTATAGGAGGATATTAGCGAGATGCAGTTCGGGTTTCGAAATGGAATTGATACTCGAGAAGGACTATTTGCCATCAACATATTGATTCAGCAATGTCTGGATGTAAACGTTGATCTACACTTATGCTTTGTTGACTACAAAAAAGCTTTCGATAAAGCAAGACATGAGAAACTAATAACAATATTTATGAACAAGCGCATTGACAGTAAAATCGTAAATAAGTGCAAACATTATATTGGAACCAAAGTGACACATTTCAAATTGATGGGCAACAATCAGAAGAAATGAAGATCTGTAGAAGAGTTAGACAGGGATGTGTTGTATAGCCACTTTTGTTTAACTTATATTCTGTCATAACTATCAAAGCGGGAGTTATCTTTAAGGAAAATTAATTAACAACTTACGATATGCAGACGACACTGTGATCACAGCAACGAGTATAGAAGATCCACAATATCTTGTCGAAAGCTTAAGTATGAGTAGTGCTAAGATGGGAATTACTATAAACGCTAAAAAAGACGTTAGTACATGCTAATTACAAAAAGAATACAAAATATACATCTCTTATTGACAATCAATGGTACTGTATAGAACAAGTAGAAAAATATCAGTACTTGGGAACTTTGATCAATGAAACCAATGATCATACTGCAAAAAATAAACAGACTCTACTTATTGAGACAACCTTATGGTATTGATAGCAAGCAAAGAATTGTTGACATGTCCTTAGAAAATGCATTGTCTCACGTGAAACATATCTCACTGTGGACCACTCTCCCCTATATTTGGTACCCAAATACTTGATCAAGATATGTCTGCAATTTTCAATAAATACTATATTTTGTATTCTTTTTTTTTGTAATTTAATACAATTAAACATTCTATTGTATTTGTGTAATTACACAGAGTAAATGTTTTCAACAAGTGCAGTTTGAATTTATTTTTGTTATCTGATTACACCAGAGTACTAACCGGTATCCAATTAATCTGATGCATTGCATCCATATATAATAATACCGTATTTTCAGGGATATGCACCAACTGGGCCCTAGCAGTATTTTTAAACCATAGGCCATTTCCAACATACAGCTTAGAGAACATGCCGGATACATCATTTTCGTGTAGAGACAAAATTCTGGGAGGATACTACGCAGACGCTGATGCTCAATGTCAGATGTTTCACATTTGCGTCAAAGTCGCAGGAATAGGGGTAAGTCTAGTTATTATTTTCACGGACATTCTTTCTACAAAATCTATTATGCATTATTAATAATTGTTTACATTTTATATTGTTAACACAACAGAATTACCTAATTGTCGAAATCAATTTTAATTTTAATCTTTTCGCAATGGTCCACAGCAAACAAAAAAATTGAATAAAGAAATTAATTTAATTATAATAATAGAATATAGGATGTTTACAACAAAGGAGAACAGTACTGTTTAAATGCATTTATATACTACCTCAAACTTTTTTTTGTCTTGCTCACTTATATTGAAGTTTTTAAATTTCTTCTGGGCTTCTTGCCCGGCAATGTTCAACAAAATAGCTTATTTAGTTTCATCGTTCTTCTTGTCCAGCCCCGTAGCTTAAGAGCATATTTCTAAATTTCCAGGGGCATCGTATTGTGGATAGCCTGGTTAAATATGGACACAGATATCCCTTCCCAATGATTGAAATATTGGAGTACTTTGCACCATACACAAAAAAGGAGATATTTTTGAAAGCTCTAACCACAGAGGAATTACGCGCTTTATCAACTACGAGAATCTTTTGACACTGTTAAACAAGAGAAGTTAGAAGAAAGTACAATGATACAAATATTTGGGCTGCTAGGTGAATGAAAAAGAAACAAGTAAAGTACCTAGGAATGACATTGCACCAGAATGGAAAATGGATGGAGAACATGCGGAGGTGGTCCCGAAGGCTGCGAATAGTGCGGCTGCGTTAGGGAGGGTGATGCCGAACATTGGAGGACCCAAATCCGAAAGAAAGAGGGTCTTACATGGTGTTGTACAGTCAATCGTCCTCTACGCGGCACCATTCTGGAGCGAGGTGGTAGAGATAACGGCCTATAGAATAACAGAGTAACATACACGCTAGATCCGTGCAAGAAAAAGAAGAGGAAAAAAAACAGCTGAACCAATGGCAAAGATAAGAGTGAAAGATGGTGAAAGGTGAAGCTAGAAAAGTTGGTCAGACTGTATGAGTTAGAATGCGTGAGTCAGACTGTGGGGAAAGGAAATGCCCGTCTGGAATGATGCCGAATTAGGAGCGATTAGGATCTTCTACGCGCTACCTGGAACGAGACAGGGACCTCCTTGCTGATGAATAGAGTGTGGATGTGAATGAATGGAGAATAAATGAATAAAGGTAGTTTCGGAAGTGCTACCGGCCTTACAGCCATTCCGCTTCCGGATCGCTGGATGACAGAGGAGGGTCTGGTTTAGCAGGTAGGCGTACCTCGGGAATTATTGACGGCAGTTCGAAGAATCGATCCTAGCACTAAGTTTAGCTCAGGCGCCGTACTGGAAACATGAGCTGTCTTTTGAAGATTCAAATCACACTCTATAAAGACGGAAAAAGGTTAATGAAAAATGGACTACCTCAGATAAATCAAATTAGCATAAAGTCAACAGAGCATTATTTAAAAAGATGCAACAAGTCTTAAACAACAAAGCGCTGTAAAATTGAGGATATCGTGGATGAAAAGAGTACTAAATGAAAGTTTTACAGCGTTTAAACAACAAAGAAAGGTTACTGAAATACCACTAAAGAAGAAAAATATTGGAGTACTTTCATGTGATAGAAATAAACATAAATTTTTACATATAATTATTTATAGAAATATAGAAAGGGAACGTGGTGAGCATACAACACTATTTAGGTCTATTGCAGACAAAGTAAAGATCATGCGACTGGTCATCATTTGGTCTCTTGCAAAATCTATCGTCGGTTATTATTAAAATAACCAATCAAAAATATTTAAAAGTAATTGAGTTTCTTAAATGCATAATAAATCTACAAAAAATCATCAACAATTTGTTATAAAATAATCCTGCCACTGTTTAGTCACAATAATTTAAATAATAAAGAACTTTATAATAATGTAAAGTAGATTTTCTAAGTAATTTAAACACAAAATTTGCTAAATTATGTATTGTGTGTATTAAACATATGTTGTGTCCTTGTAACCTACTAGTATATTTCCCGGTAAATCTTCTTCTTATGTAACTTACGTCTTATTTCATAATATTTACAAGAAAATTACTTCATTGGATGGTTTTTTAAATAATTATACAGCATCCTTATGCAAAGTTTACAAACATCTCGATCTGTGACCTACCGGTAGCGACATATGGACAACTGTTGTCGGAATTAACATATATATGACATAATTTTATGAAAATTAATTGTGTGGTTATCTAGGGCATGTAATACACAATATGCGATTATTCATTACAGAGATAAAAATTTAAAATTACAAAGATGTGCTACTTTTATTTTACTGGAACCTGGATGAAAAATCAGTTCTCATCAGACCTAAAAAAAAACAAATTTAATTTGTCACCAAGAAACAAAATTTACAATAAAAATAAATTAAATAATGCAGGGCTTCATTATAGTGGACTCATTAAGTGGCAATTAGCCACTTAACGAGATCACTCTGATATTTGTCAATATTTATTGGTTTTTGTGAAAATGCTGAAACAGGCCGATTTTATATTCCCAATAGAGCCATCTTATAACATCTTTGTCATTTGTTAAAATCTTCACTTTCAGTACATCAAGATGAACCCTAGCGTTTTCTTATGGGATTTACATGAATGAGCAGAAATAAGTAAACTAATAAAAGCAGAGTATGGGTCGCTTGGGCCAGACGCCAGACATACTCTGACGTCACTGGCGCCAATGTCGGTAAGCATTGGATCTACATTACCGACCAACGCGTAACTTAGCATGGTTCCGCAGCTATAGTCGTGACCGAAACAATATGCAATTCTTCTTTTAATTTTAATTTTTTAACTATTATCCACTATTTATAAGACAGTTTTAATCCAAATTATTAAATAAAAAAAGTCTGTCTTGTGTGGGACTCGAACTTGCGACCAGCGTCACCGAAGCTAAGCACTCATATTGATAAGCCTTGTAGAACTCGCATAATTATACAAAAACAAAGATACCGCAAATTGAATAATCGAAATAAATAATGTATACGAATCGATACACAACAATAATAAGGTTGAGGGATAAAAGAAACCTATTACATTACCATTCAACACACACTAGACAATCACGCTATATTAATATACTCAAAACGTAGTTTCAACGCTTAAACACCTTCTTCTTTAAGTGCCGTTTCACAATCAGAGCTTGGATAGCATCATCACTATCTTTACTTTATCTACTGCTGCTCTGAAGATTCTATAGAACTGCATTTAACCAGTCCCTTAAATTCTTCACATGACACTCTCCTTCTTCTATACTCCTTCCTCTCTTATCTTTCCCTGTATTATCAGCCTTAGCAGTTTATATCGCTGTCCCCTCATTACGTGTCCCAGTCTTGTACTTTCTTATTTTCATTGTGTTTATTATTTCGCATTCTTTGCCCATTTCTCGCAATACTTCCCTGTTAGTTTTTTTCTGTGTCCAGGCTATTCTAAGCATCCTCCTGTAACACCATATTTCAAAGGACTGTTACTTATTTATGTGTTCTTGCTTCAATGTCCAGCTTTCAAGTCCATATTGCAGTATCGAAAACACGTAGCATCTCAGTGCTCTTACTCTTAGTTCTAATCTAAGATCTTTGTTGCAGAGAATTGGTTTCATTTTTACAAAAGCATTTCTTGCTATTTCTATCCTAGCTGTTAATTCGGTTGTTTGATCATTATTATCTGAAATCCAGGTTCCTAGGTATTTGTATTTATCAACCCTTTCTATCGGTACATTTCCCAAATGTATGTTTGTTGGTATATTTGTTTTCTTTGTTATTATCATGTATTTGGTCTTTTTTATATTCATTTTTAGTCCATATTTTTCACAGAAACTGTTTGTTTTGTTTAGCAGTAATTGGAGTTGTTCAGCAGAGCTTGCCATAATCACGGTGTCATCTGCATATCTTATATTGTTAATAGATCTTCCGTTAATTAATATTCCTTCACTTTGAGATAGTAATGCTTCTTCAAAAATGGCTTCACTATATACATTAAATTGTAATGGGAAAATAATACATCCCTGCCTAACACGGAAATCGTTCTCAAAATACAAACATTTACTGTTTGTATTTTGAGAACCATTTCCGAAGTGGAAGTTGAAACGTCAATAAACGTATTTTAACCTTTATTTGTGGCTTATTCCCAGTTAAATAGTAATTAAATTTTTGTTGTTTATATACTTTGAACAAATCGGGATTCTTAGTGGCATCTGCAATGTCTTTAATAAGAAAGATCTGTGAGACCCTATTCATTGCATAGATTTTTTCAGCAGTTTATCGTACTCTTTTTAGTGGAAAATGCTTTAACAATAAGTTATAAGTTTCGGTAAAAAAGACTGTCAAAAAATCAGGATCATGCTGTATCGTCGATATTTGATAACATCTAGTACACACATTTAATTCAAGGTCAGATTAGCTCTATGTCGGAGAGAAGGTGTGGTAAGGTCAAATGCACAAAAAAACTACGTAGTACGTCAAAATTTCAAACACAATTAGATAACATGAAATTATAATTTATCATTGGACGCCACCCCTATATTTTCAACTCGCAGGGGACGAGGATAAAAAAAATTAAAATTCAGTAATAAAAAGAAACATTAAAAATTATATTATTCCCAAAGGATACTAACATATTACTTCACATTGACTTTACTACAAACAAAACAACTTCATATCGTATTAAATCAAGAATTGGTTCTTAACAATAAATGAAACTATATTTCTTTCCCAAATTTCGAAATTTGTTTACATTTAAAGCATTTTTGTAGTTATTTAGTAATTAAACATATTAAGTCAAAACTTTAAACAAAATTAAATATATTTCACTATATTCTTGTCTCCGTGAATCTAGGTAAAAAAAATAGATACAACCTTATATTATCCATACTCTGGGAACCAGGAAAAAAGAGATATACTCTGCTTCTTCTTATCCGTTGGTTATTTCATCAAATATTAACTAATAGAATCCATTTATATATAAGTAATTATTGGAAACCATATATAGGGAAGTATTGGAACCATAGGAAACTGTCTCAGTTAACTATAAACATAATCAATGAACTTTAACCTCCCGGAAAGAGTCTGAAAATAATTATTCATCTGAAATATAGACAAGAAAAGGCTTTTCTTTGTAGCTTACCTCCTAACCTAGAGACTCACTTCTAAAACACGTCCTATCGGGTGGACGTTTGTAACAGAAAGGAAGCGACGCTATTTCAACGGTTTTGAATTGGGGGCGTGATTGACAAGTTAATATCGTTCTCATCTATCGGATGTGTTGAGAATTACCGTAGAAACCTTGAGTTCGAATACAAGCACCTGGCAGATAGGTGGGGTTAGTAGTTTTATTAAAAAAAAATAATCAAATTTATAATGAATTTTCTAAAACTTTTAAAACGGTTACAATGCTAGGCTTTTATATAGATAGATTTTTTTATATATTGAAAAACATTTGGTATTTCATAAACAAAAATTGCTTATTTATTTAATTTAGAAATTTACAAAGACAGTATACTATTAGATATATCTTCAAAATAAAATAAGCCAACTTGATCAAATGTTACTTCAAAAATAGTAAATGTGGGAACAGGTAATTTAAATTGAAAGTAAATTCTGAACCTTCCTTTCCAAAATTAATATAATCGATATTTTAAGTAAACTTTAATTTTAACCATTTGAACTAAATTGTTGTTTCATTACTAATTCTTAGTTTAATTTGGAAACATGTTTTCTTATTAACAGAAGAGGAACTTCTTGGGAAGAAGAGGAAATAAAATGTGTGGTAACATTATTTGGTTCTCAACGGTTTACTAACTTATACAAAGAGCAAAATATTATTGTCTTTATGATAATTTACCTCCAAGAACCCACTTTTTGTAAAACTTTCATCTTAGTGGTTAATTTAGATCCATCTTAATTTGGTCATTAGCTCCCATTACTATTTTTAATGTTTCATGGTCTAGAGACTAAACAGATAACAATAAAATAAAATTTTGATGTTAGGTTTATTGCTTTAAATTGCAGTAAAGATCTATATCAGTCGTAGAAATTCGGGTAGAAATTGCTATTTCCTGCGTATTGTGCTTCGGAGATAAAAACTCTAATTACACCTTAGTCATCAAGCAATGTTCTTGTTGGTATAAATATGTAATAATCCAAAGAATTTAAGAACATTTCGAAAGTTATGAAACTTTAACACTAAAGAAATAACGAATACCATAGAACAAAACCAAAATCTAAAAGTACGAAAAGGAAAATTGAGACAGGAACAAGGAATATTTTTAAATCCGTAAACTAATTTTCGAAACCAAATTCAGATTGTTGCTTTAATCTGTGCCTTCTAATAATTGCAAGGTAAAACAGACGTTGATAAATATGTTATTAGATACATGGGGAATCTAAAATTTGCATTCCACGACATATCTCCTCAAGTAAGCAAAAATCCTTAGCGAATTGATTTCTTGTACTCGTACAGAGTATATCGAAATAAAAAGAAAAGACAGTCAAGATTTGATTTCACGTGTAGCACGTCCGTGTATCTGCTTATACGTATTTCGCCCTAATAGGGCTCATCAGAACAGCTATTCAGAACGACCGTGAATAGCTCTGCATTAAAAGGGGTAAGAAGGATAAAATGGTAAGACTTTTAGGCAATTAATGATCAAAGGTGGAAGAAACGTTGGTCGAATGAGGATTTCCTACCTAAGAAACTTTCGAGGATGGATTATTCGTCAGTAAACTTCTACAAGGCAGCTTTAAATAAAGTCCGATAGGCGAAGGAACCACAGGAAGAAGGAACATCAGTTCCAAATTAGAAATATTTAAATCATGAATGTGTTGCTTGTGTGAGTCCATTTCAAATAGGTAAAGAAATAATAAATAAGACTTACTCACGATCAATTTAATTTAACTATTCAGACGACCGGTTTTCGCTTTCTACAATATGCAAAGCATCTTCAGGTCTCGATACAAAGTTAAATAAATGCTGAAATAATAAAAATATACATGATAGTTTCAACCATGTTCTACCATCCATCAATTAATAGAGTACTCGGCAGGTAAGTAACGTTTATTTATTTGCTTATTAATTAATTTATTACAATCTAATAGTCTATTCTTTAACAATTTGTGGGTCTTACCTTGTCTGCTAAAACTTTTTTATACCTTTTTATTCCTTTTATTCATTTTGAAAAACCACAGACATGTAATATTGGCATAATTATTGTAATTTATAACATCTAGTTTGTTTATCTTTGTTAGGCAACACCCTAATATGGGTCTTTTTATTATTTCAGCATTTATTTAACTTTGTATCGAGACCTGAAGATGCTTTGCATATTGTAGAAAGCGAAATCGGTCGTCTGAATAGTTAAATTAAATTGATTGTGAGTAAGTCTTATTTATTATTTCTTTACCTATGAGAAATATTTGTTTATGGCCTGCATTTAAAAGTAGAATAAATATTGATTTATAATGAGATAAAAGATTAAAATATTAAGTCTGCATTAAAACTTTGACAGTTCAAATCTATTTCTAATTACGGATACCTTTTAGTTGTATTTGGAAACTCTATAATATTTTTTTGTTTATCTCTAACGGAATAGAATCTACAGTAAAGAGAACTCTCTTAAATGATTTTTCTTTATTTAAATTAACTACAATCGAAAGTAGAATCACTTGATATACAAATTTGAATATGCTAATATAACATTCTCATGAGATTAATTGGCGAAACCTACGACTAGGTGCAATATCATCTATATCCATGTCTAAGTCTCACGTTACATCATCAAATGAACTTAATAAATTATAATATTTGGAGCAGCTGTTAATTTCATCAATTGCCGAAGTGAATGTATAGCCCAATAAACTGTCTCGTTAATAATTAAGTGTTCGAAATAGTAACACATCAAAAATTAGGTATCAGGTATGAATCATATCAATGCAAACGTGTGCAGAGGCGTAGGTAATTGTGAAAAAAATTTTATTGTTAAAAAATCGAGTTACAAACTTTTAAAACAGGACAGTTATATTTTGTTCAATAATATGGTTTAAAGGTTGATAAAAGACTGGTTACGAAGATCTGTTAAATACAGGCCAAGAAGAGGAACTAGGAGAAAGTGAGAATTCGCAAGAATATGGAGGAGGGACGTGCAAGGAACCAACTCTGAATAAAGTTAAAGAAATAAAAAGAGACCTAAAGAATACGACAAAAAAGGCAGAAGAAAGTGGTATCCCAGCTGAGTTTTTTAATGGAGATGGCATAAGACTGTAATAAAGAATATTCCGCTTGGCATTAGTAGATTGGCAAAAGGAAGAAATGCCAAAACATTGGAGAAATGCCACAGAAAGGTGTACGAAAACTATATAGGTATAACACTATTAGAAGTATTATAAAATATTGACAAACATTATTAGGAAAAGATTAATGTAACATAAAAAAAGTTATCAGGGAGGCTGCAGACCAGGAAGAACAACTACTGATCAAAAAGGTATGTTAAAATTAATTTAAAATAATACCTACCAATAAAACTTAGAATTAAATTGTTATTTTATCGAGTGGCCGTACTTACATTCCGACTAGGTTCAGGTCTATTGAAAAGAAATCTTATATATCGGAAAGATATTTCAGCCTGACAAGAAACTGCATATTCTAAGAAAAATTAAATAAGGAGTACCTCAAGGTCCAATATTTTACTAAGTATACACAAGCTAACAAGAAACGGAAATATCCATAAACTTGTGCCCATATCTGGACCATAAAATGATGATGTATAAAGTTAAACGAAATTAAATCTGTCCATGGCAACGCTTAGATTCTTGTACTCATATAGCAAAGTATTTGAAAATAAACTTTTAAGACTAGATTTTTTTAAAAAGTTCTTTTTCTTCTTCCAGTACCCTGTTTCATTGTCGATGTTGGCGATCATATTGGCAATAATAACTTTGTTTACAGGAACTCGAAACAAATAAGCGGATGTCTCTTGGAAAGTTCACATGTAAAGTTCACATAAAAGAAACGTGTAGAGCTAGATATATCAGTTAATTAGATGCATTGGCTACTATAAAGAGAGTCTAAGTTAATTAGACATATCTACATATATATATATATATCGATGTTACGTGTTCTCTACTCTTCTTTATGGTCTAGAACAGGGGTGTCCAACTTGCAATGCCTTAAGGGCCAAAACTAAAACCTTTGATGTTGTCGCGGGCCATATAATAATTTTGTTACAAGTAATAACAAAATAAAGCGATATATAAAAATAATTAAAACAAAAAAGAGTATTATTTCTTTTATTGCTCAACAACCACATTTTTTTATAAACGGAAAATTTATTGATAACACTTTTCAATAATCAAGACAAACATTGCAAAAGCAACGAAAAAGATGACGTAAGATCAGTCTCATAAGATGACGTAAGGAAGAATCGGTAAGGTTGCTTCTGTTTTTATTTTTTATGTATTTCATGGAGGAAAAACTTTCAGATATATGTGCTTCCGAACATTGACGTCATTTTTAGTCCAAAATCTCGCAGGTTTGGGAATTTCTCCTTTGACAGTAATTTGAAAAATTCAGGTCCCTTTTCTTGTCTGGTGATTAGGAACGTCTGCTTGAAGATTACATAACTGTAAGTTGGGTGGTTGATCATCAATGGTTGCTTCAAGAGAAATCGAGACAAAGAATTAATCAAGTTCACTGTTCACTAGCAACGTAATAGATTAGCCGACTAGCCTACGTGTCAGTTGCACTGGTACAGTACTTGTGATGTAAAAACACTGCTAAAACCATAAAATATCAAATAAATTAAAAAATCTTTTTTCACAGTGGCAGCATTTAAAAAATATATATGCTTTTTGAAAATCTTACGTGGGTCACAACAAATAGCTTCGCGGGCCGGATGCGGCCCGCGGGCCGCCAGTTGGACAACCCTGGTCTAGAAGCTTGGACACTAAAACAAGTTCATTTGAATAAGCTGGCCGCCTTTGAATTTTGGTGTTACAGAAGAATCCTACGAATATCATGGATTCAAAGAATGTCAAACATGGAAGTAACTAGAAGGATAGGAAATGAGGCGGAAATAATATTAACTATTAAAAGACGAAAACTTGAGTACTTGGGACATGTGATGAGAGGGCAAAAATACGCATTATTACAACTTATTATGCAGGGCAAAATCCGAGGAAAGCGAAATGTGGGAAGACAAAGAATATTCTGGCTTAAGAACTTAAGGGAATGGTTTGAATGCAGTAGTGCAGAACTTTTTAGAGCGGCAGTCAACAGAGTCCGCATAAGCCATGATGATTTCCAACCTTCGATAGAAGATGGAACTTAAAGAAGAAGACATATAAGAAATTGCTCCATTATAAGCAGCTATTAAAATCCATTTAGATGTATGCCTTTAGTCAGCTTTGGAGCTGTACAAATAAAAGTAACATTTAAGTTATTCATCATCATCAATGGTACTACAGCCCTATGAAAGAGCCTCGACCTTCTTAAGTCTATTACGCCAGGTAGTCCTATCCATTGCCAACCGTTGCCAGTTTGCTGCGCCTATCTTTTTACCATCCTCATCTACACCATTCTTTATTCAAGTTATTCAACGATTTCAAAACAATGCATTATGGAACATAATTCTGGAATGTGAAACATGCTCCAAAAATACCAAGTGATGTGGCAACATAGAAACCTAGGTAGAAAACTATTGACCAGATCATATTAAAATCTGCCAGTTGTCATAAAGAGCGACTGCTTTAACAAGAAACCGTCCAACATTATCCAGCTCCTTGATAATAACCATACGGTAAGAAGATTAATGAGGACCAAGTCTTTTGGAGTACATCAGTGACTATCATGATTAAAAGCAGAGTCAAATTAGACTGTAAGGTGCATTAGGGCTTTGGTCTTAAGAATTGTACATAAGTTCAATTAGAACAAAATTACTTTTGGCACAGATTATAATTATAGTGAAAGGAGTACAGCCTTTTTATCATTAATTTATCCTTCACATTTTAATTTAGTCAATAATACTCTTGTGTTCAGATCAATATGCCTTTGCGATCATGCAAGTAGATCCGCTAAGCTCTTTATTTTTAAAGAAGGCCTCATCCAAAACAGTTTCCGCAAAAATCACATCAATAGGAGAATCCACAGACATCAATCTCCAACTTAATCTCAACCCAAAGACTCAGACTCTCATCATTCAAAACCATCTAAACCCCATTCCGTCCAAAAAAGAAACCTTGTCGCTTGATAAGGGGTATTACTATTACACCTTCTGTATTACTTTCTTCCTTTCATTTCCTTATTTTTCTTCTTTAAGTTTATTTACTCCAAATGTGATCTTAGCTTTTAGTAAGACTTATTAAAAGCTAAGATCACATTAAAAAAGAAGAAAATTAATTAGCACTTAGTGATGATCGCTTCTACAGGTAGCTCCTCTCAATATTCTTTCATCTTGTACAATTATATTTGTCTTTTGTCGTATGATTGTGGTCTATGATTAATTTTAACCCTCTCGTTTGCTTGTAGTATAATTCACTTAATCCCATAATTTAATTTTTGATAAATTACGTTTGAGGTTTTTACTTTTTCTTTTAATTATCTTTCTCATTTACAATGTCGTCAGCATATCGAAGGTGAATTGTGTGCTGTCTATACGAGACTTAATTAATAATCTTCTTAAGTAAGATAGACCAAAATATCTACCAGCTAATTTAAAACCGTAACAAAGCTAAATCATCTAGTTTAAAATATAACATCACGAAACTGGAGCCTATTATTTAAATTTTAAATTACATCCGCTCTATCGGAGAAACTATTAAATTAAAAATACTAAATCATTTTGTAATGAAAAAGAATTGAAGTATTATATACATTAATGATGTATAATAATAAATTCCGATTCTAAAAATCATGTAAGATATGATTTTGATGTATTTTTTTTTGTGTGTTTTGGCTTGGACAATTGTCATTTAGCCAGTCTCAATCAAGATGAGTTTATTAATGTAGTGTGTGTGTCTGTGTTTGTGTGTGTAGAGTAATTGTCTTGATACTTAGCAAAGTCGACGTCATTGTCTTTGCTAAGAGACGCTAATTGTATCCGAACGTCTGCGGTCCCTCCGGTGAGTACCGATCACACAAGGATAGAAATTATTTTTATTTATAATTTTTTTTTTAATAAACGAAAACTTCCACCTAGGTGGGATTCGAACTCACGACCTTTAGGTTTAAAGGTAGGCGCTTTTAACCACAGCCACAGAGGGGGTTTTTTTATGTAAGATAAGTGTTGCTACATCTGTTTACATAGCTAGTTTTGACTGCTTTTAATGTAAGTAATTTCCAAATGTTTTTTAATGCAAAAGTCAAACTTTTACCTTATATTTTTGCTCATTTTGGTCAATTTTTGGTATAAAAAATTCTTAAATACAAAGAATATAACGGATAAAATAATCTACAAGGAGTCTCAAGACAAAGTACGAAAAATGATATGTCGGAAGGAAAATGAAGCATAGCAACCAAAGTGTAACATGATAAATTCACATCTAGGAGGACGAAGAAGCACAAAAAGTTATAGAATCTTAAAATCTTTACGACAAGATACAAAAGAACAGAAAATACATAACACTTTCGTACTCGTTTTCTAAGATTTAGGCTGAGGTCTCTACAACATAATATTTGTTTCATATTATTGAATGTACTTCTAGCCTTCTCTATTCTAACTCTAATTTCTTTGATATCATCGTTTGTTTCATTAATGTTTACCCCTAAATAAATATAATTCTGAACTCGTTCTTATATATCTTATATGGAACGAAACATCATGTGTGTGCGATTATGCTGAATGCTAGAAGTGGAATGAAGGCAGAAAAACGAAATACCTAAAAAACCTACCTAAACAAAGGTAACAATAGAAACAAGCCCAAAGGTGAGAACCAGATTCAGATAAATGAATCAGGTAGAACAATTGTTAACAACATTGATGATGATAGCTTCTTTGATGATGCAGTTCATTCTTTGTACCTATTTTTATTAGTTTTTTTTAAATGACGTTACTGGTCCTTCAGAACACATTTTTTTGTAAATATTTTTCAATACCATCAACATATTCTTCTTTGAAAACAAGGTACAAGTTCTGACCTCGCTTTTTTATTAATATCGAAAATATTAAAGTATCATATTCTTTTTATATATAATTACTATTATATGCTTGATAAATTATATACTATTAATGCATGTTGCATAAAATCAAAAATTTTGTACTTCGTATTCGTGATATAACTACATTAGTTAAGCATTTCAACAAATATTCAAATACACGAGCACATCCAACAATATTTCATCATGATTATGTGCAGAACAATTTTACAGATAATCCTCTCTTGCGTGACAATATTAACCCATTTCTTGAGGTAAACAATTTACTCATCGTCAACAACACTTTACCTATTAATAATAAAAACTAAATTCTCGTTTATTTGAGTTGCACTTCTTTAAAAGGACAGATCATGTAATAATAAAGATTATAAACAGCAAGGTTGAAGGTTGCTACACTAAATGAATAATGCAATTATTGATGTTATTTGCAATTATACATAAATAGAAAAACCGTAAAGCGTTTAGTGAGTGTTTGCTTCATAATTTATTTATTAAAACGCGCATCTTTGCATTAAATCGGTGTTAAACGGTAAGATGCCTTGAGAGGTAGTTGAAGTTGCTCAACAAAATAGCTTTGGTATGAATAAAAGTTACACAAGTGTTTTGAGTTCCAATAATTTTTTTTTATTTATTTAATATCGTCCGAACCACTGAAGTTATAGATGACAACAATGGAAAATACATCATAAACCAAAAAGGTTATAATATTATGTAGAGGAGAAGGTGATAATATGGCCCCTGCTGGTAAGTCGGACCCCGAGTGAATTTGTCACTTTTTCCAATGCCATTGTTGATTTACGATTGATACTACATCTATCTTTATCTATCGAAACTTGTCAGGACCCGAGAACTACCGCGTTTAGCCTTTAGTCGAGGCTACAAAGCTCGCTTCATTCAGGTGCTTAACAAAAACTTTTTGCCGTTCTTGTGTTTATGTTGTTTTTTTGAAGAAAACCATTTATAAACATTATCTTTCTCTTATTAGTGTGTAGAAAAAGTATTGAATATCGACTTTTAAAGGTAATTATGAACATTTTGCAATATATATAAATTGTTTTTGATATTTTGTTTATAATGTAACTATTGCTTAAATATGGTCCCCTGAATATGTATGCATTATGGTCCCCTGAATATGGATTATGCATTGAGGAGACCTTATTACGTTGGGGGCATGAGCGGGCACTTTATTATTTTCAGATGCCTCGTACCAATCTTTCTCCTAAATCTGAGAAAAAAAACGGCGAGGACGGGAGGAGGGGAGAGGAGAGTACGCAAGAAAGTGATCTTTCCAATATTGAAGAGGAAACAGATTCTAAACTACGTTCACAGGGTTTAAGGTGCATCTTTTGCGAGGAGTGTTATTCAAGTGATACCAGAGGGGAATCTTGGGTACAGTGTCATAGCTGTCTTTTGTGGGCACACAATGAATATGCCGGTGCAGAAACTGAACATTATATATGCAATTTTTGCCGATAGATTTTTGTATTTCTTTAATATGGCCCCTGGGGGCCATATTAGATTGATATTTTTGTTTTTCACAGTATCCTAGATACCGAAAGAATAGTTTTTTATGTTCGATCCAATTTTTTTATAATTTTTAATATACTGTATTAGTATTAGAATAATTTATTATAAAATTTAATAAAAATAAATATAAAAAATAAGTTGAGAACTGTTTGTTTTTTAATTGTTAATTTCCATAGATTCTAACAAAGATTGCTTAAGGTCTTTATTTTCAAGCTGATGAATTTTAAATTCGTCACTAAAAGATTGATTATGGTTTAGAAGATGAAGTGCGTATGTAGAAATTGTTTTTCCATTATTGAAAGCCCTGTTATGTTCTGCTATTCGTGTACTACAATTTCTACCAGTTTGACCGCTTTACCGCTGTTCTTTTCCATGAACGCGTTCCCAGGCAGTTCCTGGCATCCTCATCGACTTCGTCTTCCCATCTCTTTTTAGGTCTTCCAACAGGTCTTTTCCCTGCATTCTTGCATTTAGTAATATTCTGTGGATTCTATTCTCATGCATGCAGGCCACGTGCCCTGCCCACCGTAATCTCTGCAGTTCAGTGTATTGTGCTAGAGTTGGTTCGCTGTATTGCTCGTATATTTCTCTATTATACCTAATTCGCCAGTTGTTGTTCTCACTTATTGAGGATTGCTTCCTCAAGTTCCTTTTGAATAAGAGGTCTGAAGCGGGTAGACATGGCTAAAAACCTACAACAAAAGTATATTTTGTTTGAGCACAAGCAATTCAAAAATAACCCACAAATATTTCAAATAGTTACTCTCATGCGCAATGTGTCATATATGTAACAACCTATTTCAATTCCATTCTCAGTGGAAATCTGACTAGTATTTGTTTTTAAAATAATGCATTGAAGAAAAACATACATACCTTATACAAAATAGATAAAACTACAACACAATAACTTGTAAATAACACCCACAAAACTAAATTCTTTGTACAAGCTTCCGGACGTGCTAATCCTGTAAATGCCGATGCGAATAATATGGTCCGTTATTTCATTGAAAATAGCTTTAGACTAAATTCGACTTTATTATTATTATAAATAAGGTTGTAGCAGAATGTACACACTGCGCAGTGTAGCTTTAAACGTATTTAAATTTAAAATAACTGCTCTGAAATCGAGACGTGCCATATCTGTTACACCGCGCAATGTAGGGTTAATATGTAAAATCTACTGTTTCTTTTTGTACAATTACTTAAGGACCACCCTGTATATATATTAAATGTTTGAATAATTGATAAGGGATACGAGGTTTAAGAAAAAAAGAAATGTTCTTAAATATAAATGGAAATTGCTACTATATAATAATGAAAATCAAAAATATTTCAATATACACCTCTATTTAAATGCAAATACTAGATATCTCTACTACCACGCATATAATTTACAACAAATATGGGCTGCTCTCACCACCATAAAATCAATATTGGTTTATCCTCCTCTCCACCTACTCAGATATTCTTTTGCCTGCCATGATAAGTAACTGATACTTAAGTAAGTACAGCTGACATAACCATAGTAATGTAAATGGCGTAATGTTTTATTGGTATTTGCAATACATAAATCAATATATTATGTACGAGGAGGATTATACAACCATATTAATGGTGTGGTTAACTGTAGCGGTTAACGAAAGAACCACATCCTGTATATACCTTTGCCGTAGTTGGTCATAAACTAAATTAAAATGCAAGAAAAGCCATAAAGATTTAATATCCATTTTAATTTTTTTGTTTATTTAAAAGAGAGACCAAAAGAGTCTAAAAAGACTTTATTTAGAAGACTCTTTTTTAAATAACAGAAACTGTGGTATAAAAATATTAAATATTAAAAATAGGGAATTTGATAGATCTCAAATATGTAAACACGCATGGGATAATGAACATAGAAATTCAAAAATCAAAGAAGCGGCTCTAATTATGCTAAATGAGACGAATTGTGTCACAAATTCCTCGGCAGAATGTAGTAGGATCTTTTTACCCATATTAAAAGAGAAAGTTATTAAAAGGAAAATACCAATATTAATCCGTAACATATAGAGGATACATCATTTATGTTTTTTTAAATAACAAACATATAAAATCTGACTTTGGTGTTTATTGAAAGTAAACTAAATGCACGACCAAATACTTACCATGTCGGTTTTCCTGGATTTTCCCTCATAATTTACTATAAAATCACTAACACGAGAATTTTACTGTCATTATGGCATGTGTTTATCTTTTTATTGAGGAGTTACGTGCTATAACTTTTTTCTGACGGATATTCTCAAGTTAAAGTTAATTTCATGTAATCGAATGAACTATCCTACAAGTAAAGTCGTCCCAGGAACGCAACTCAACAATATTGGCAATATCATTTAAAAGTCTACTTTAAAATGTATAATGTTTGTCTGAATTGTCAATATAAATGAGTCACATAAAATTAAATTACTAGAAAAACTTTTCACCAAGTAACAAAAAAACAAAATTTGTTTAATTTACTAATGTTTGTATTTTGAAATTGATTTCCGAAGTAGAAATTGAAACGTCAATAAACATACTTTAACCTTTAATTGTGGCTTATTCTCATTTAAATAGTAATTGTGATTTCCAGGTTTGGACTCCGCGTTAAATAGTTTTGGTTTTTTGAAAAACCGTTGTTTTGGCGACGTTTTGGCAAGGTCACACTTGCCATTGTCAAGTTAGATTAGTTCTGCTTCTTCTTGATGTTCCAGGAGAACTGATTTCTCGGTGCTGAACGCTCTGTTTAGATACCTTTTAGCGCTTCTTGTAATTGGTTCTGTCTGCAGAGTGGGCGGGGTCTTCTTTGCTATTCTAATTTTAACATTTTTCTGCAGAATTGGTTTCCACGTATTTGGGAGTCTTTGAGCATCATCTCTGGTATTTAAATTTTTTGGATGTTTTTCGATCTCTATGGCTTCCCTGATTACACGTTTGGCTTTATTTTTGATGTTGGCTAGCATTGTTGTTTCATTTAAGTTTATTTTGGCTTCTGTGTTTATGGCATGTTGTGCTAGGGATAAAGTCTTCTCTTTTTTTTCGATGGCGTTTCGATGTTCTTTGCGTCTAACTTGTATCCCTTGATTTGTCTGTCCGATGTACGATTTATCGCAGTATTCACAAGGAATTCTGTATACACCTTGATTTTCCAATGCAACTTTTGTTTTTGTCGATGGTAATATGATTGCGATTTTTCTATCGGTGTTAAAAATAGTTTTTTTAGCACTATGCTGATTTTGTCTGTCGTACCCTTTATATAGGGCAGAATAGTTTTTCCAACTGGTTTTTCTTCTTTTTTTAGATCTTTGCTTTTGTTTCGAGATTTCTGTGCCTTTTCAATCGTAGACATGGAGAAGCCATTTTTTCTTAGAGCTGTTTTGACTTTGTACATTTCTTAGTTCTTATGGTCATCATCTACCAATTTCTCAGATCTTGTTACTAAGGTTTTTATTACCGAATTTAATTGTGCAGGATGATAGTGTGAGTCTGCGTGTAAGTGCCTGTCAATATGGGGTGGTTTTCGGTATACTGTATGTCTTATGCTTCCGTCTTCTTGCTTAATAACTAACACATCTAGGAATCTAAGTTGTTGGTTATTCTCCCGTTTCATGTTAAATTGTATTTTTGGATGGATATTATTAATATGTTGTAGGAATTCATTAAGTTTGTCTTCTCCATGCGTTCAGATAAAAAATGTGTCGCCAACATACCTAAGCCACAGTTTGGGTTATGCGCTGCTGTTGCTAATGATTTCGATTCCATACCTTGCGTAAAAATGTTGGCTATTACGGTTGATAGTGGTGAACCCATCGGTGCTCCTTCAACTTGTGTACCTCTGTTTAAGCAATGCCTCGTCAAGTTTAATGTATCCTGTGTTATTGGATATTTTCTACGTATAATTTCCTGTATTATACTGTAAGGTACTCTATAGAAAATAGGGACATAAGTCTCTTTTACAAAACACAATACCGTCAAAAAGTCAAAGTCTGGACTGGTATTTTAGTTGACAACGTAGCTAGCCCATTTTTCATTGTGAATATTTTCTGTAGTCGTAAATACCTAGATCTCTTAAGATATCACATAAACCTAGCAGTTGAGCATTACCACTAATATGGATGATATTCGGTTGCAGCAAGATGGCTGTCCAGCTCACAATGCGAAAAGGGGTGTTAGATATTTTAAATATTAGGTTTTCAGATAGAGTTATTAGTACAAAAGGTACCATAAAAATGTCACCTCGCACCTTTGGACTTTTTCGTATGAGGTTATGTAAACCACAAATTTACCGATAGGAGCATGAACCTGCCGGAAATTTAGACGAAGCCTTTTAATTAAAAATAAGGTTTTATTTGGTATTTTTCAAATAATATCTTTGAAACCATATTTTTGTTTAGATTTTTTACAAGTAGTAGGTGTGAAAATAAAATTAGATATATAAAAATAACATAAAATAGAAAATAATTCCAACACTAGTGCTTAATTAAAAATAATTCCAAACAATTAGAAACTATAAACCAAATAAAATTCTTAGCGAATTAAAATTTAAACATACCACCAACTTGTGTCAAATAGAAACCAAATCTCTTATAAAACGCCTTTCTCATAGCGTTAATTTAATTTATGAAGATAATTTTAAGATATTAAGATTTTATTTTTATAATTTTGCTTGTTTTAGATCCAGGACTTCAGATTCTTGTGTCCCAATGGCACTGCATTTGATCAAGATCATCAGATATGTGCAGAATGGGAAGACATTGACTGTGATGCCACTACTCTATACTATTCCAGCGATAACTTTGACCTCTATCGTCTTGGATCAGGTAAGAATATTATCGAAGGCAACCTTAATCAGACACTTTTATTTTTGCTAGTCATGTTAAGAATGAAATGTATATTACAAGTAGAATGTCAGCGAATGACATTCTATATTTGTAAGTCAGCATAGCTTCTTCTAAATGTGCCTATCTTCTAGAGATGTTGGCGACCAAATTGACTCATCTTATTCTATTCACAGCAGCTCAAAATAGATCAGTTGAAATTAGACCAGTCCATTTCCTAAGCTTGTCCAGCCAGAATGTACGTCTACGTCCAGAGTCTCTCTTACCCTCAATCTTGCCCTGTAGAATCAACTGTAGAATAGATTTAAAATTTCACCTTGCACCTCATCAGGTCCTGGTGATTTCCGATCTTTAATCCGCTTAATGGCCTTAGTTACTTCTTCGTTTCTTCTTTTATTTTCATTTATCAAAGTTTACTTTTCCTGAGTCCTACCCCCTCACTTCATTAATACAAAGCATATTTATACCTAATATTTATGATAGTTTCAAGTTTATGATTATGTTACGTATTTTTTGGGAGAAAAATAAATTTTCGGCACCTCAGGTAAAACATTATAAGGAAGGGGTTACTACGATTTTCTTCTTTTTCTACTTTCAAGCGTTTCCTGTCATTTCTAGCAGGAAAATGTTTACAGATATTTTTATACTTTAAGAATTATCAAATGCTATTAAACTTTTTCAGGAAAATAATAATAATAATAATATATTATTAATATACATGTTAAATCAACTACTTTTATTTAAATATTTTCAAGGCAGAATAAACAGAATTAAGTGTTTACTTATCAAATTACATATGTTGTCTTTGTAAGAAACACAATTATATTCAAGTCATGATGAAACGCCTATAACGACGTGTTTTTGTAGACTATATGTTCTGAAATATATAACAACATAATGAGATGTTGTTTGGAATTAGGCGATTATATCGTTGAAAATAATAGTGAGAATACTTTTTTGTGTCACTTTTTCTTGAAATAATCAAATTGTTGAATAATATTTTTGCAATTGTCGTTTTAGATCGCGTGTTAAAAAACGGTAAAGTGAGTTTAAACAAACAAGTAATATTTCAAACATTTTTAATTCAATTGGTTCTTAATCTTGGCAATTAACCCTGCTATACCGTTTGAGTGAACTATGCAAATGTACTGCTTGGGTCAATATGACCCAACTATGGTTTACAGTTCTTAATCGAAATTAAATACGCTAATGGTGCTACATAAAACTTTATTAACAATAAATTAAAGTTAATTAACCAAAAATAATGTTGCTAATGTAAATTAAATCTTATTAGCAAAAATAAAATGCAAAAGCAAAAAAAAAAACAAAAGCAAAAAAACAAAAGCCCAAGAACAAATAACTACAAAATTTAATTTAGTTCACAACTGGAAAAGTAATAAAAAGAATGGATTTCACAAATATGTTTGTGACATATACAACATAAAATATTAGTCTTGTTATCGTTACTAGAGCGAATTTTACAGCATGCTCGGTTAGCACGCGGAGTTAGATTGTCCATACATAGTTCATTAGAATTTCTATCTTCTCTACTCGTTTCTGTTCGTGTTCTTTTTACCAGTTCTTGTGAGACGTTAGTTTTTGGTAAATTTTTCCTGGAAAGGATAAGTGGTTTCACCAGTGTTTTTCCTAATTCCTCAAGAAAAATTCCCTGTTTTGTAAGTTTGTTGGTGTTCCATTGGGGATTTATTGATGTCCATAAAACGAACGCGTTTGTTGCCACAGATGTCCAGCATATTATAAAAAATAATCATAGGCCAGCGATTTGTCTTCCTCTTACATGTATATGTACCAACAAGGTGATCTAGAGTACTCAGTGCTCCCTTACTGGAATTGTAATCCAAAATAATTTGGAGCTTTTTGTCATTTTTGCCACTAATAGCCTTATCATGATGCAAAGTACTCATAAGAATTTTTGTTAAAGAAAAAGAACATTTTTATGCTTTTTAGGAATATAGTTAACAACAGTAATAAGTTGTCCTAAATTGTATAATGTAAAAAAGATATCACAAGTAATATTGTGGCATTTCAAAACACTACACAAGTCGCATACCACAGGCATTTCCTGATTAAGTTCCGGCGCGGCATCTGCTTTCTTTCCTATATAGAGGTGCAATTTTAGAGCATACTAACTTAAACTGTTACACAAAGCCCAAATTTTTTATGCCATATTTTGCTGGTTTGCTTGGAATGTACTGTTTGAACAAACAGCGGCCTCTAGCAACTGATTGCTCGTCGACGGTAACATTTTCATCAGGGTTAAAATATTTTGGTCGATTTTCTACCCATTTTTCCCAAATTTCACGTATGACAGCAAGTTACCCCCGAGTTGCCCTCAAGAAATGTATCTCGGTAACAGAAGGGCACAGGGCAATATCGAAATTGCTAACCTTTTTGCTGAATTCTTCTATGGTGTATATGAGAAAGATAAAGATGCTCCCATTCCAGATTTTAAAGACTGTGTCAGACACATGGACTCTGTAAACCTAATTCAAGTTGACACTATATCAGTGTTTGATGAATTAAGAAAATTTCCAAACAAATTCTGCTCAGGGCCTGATGGAATCCCACCGGTCTTATTAAATCACTGTCTATGCTCTCTTTCTATGCCCCTTAAATATCTTTATAATTTATCTCTTATGACTGGTGAGTTCCCTCCTTGCTGTAAGAACAGTTATATTGTACCATTTTTAAGTCAGGTAAAAGAGAGGATGTTGAAAAATACGAGGAATTTGTATACAGTCAGCAATCCCAAAACTTCTCGACAAACTAGTGACTTCTCACTTATCAAAACTAACAGATAATATAATAATATCCTAACAGCATGGCTTTCAAAGGGAGAGGAGCACAGTGTCAAACTTGTTGTGCCTTTGAGAGGAAGTACCAGGTGGACAGCATCTATACTGACTTCTCAAAGGCATTCGATAAAGTAAATCATCGTTATTTAATCAGTAAATTAGGAGCCATTGGTATAGATGGCAAATGACTTGAGAGTATTAAGACAGAACATTAAGATAAATGGTGTGTTGTCTCAATCTGTTGACGTCCTCTCTGGAGTACTACAGGGGTCACATTGTGGTCCTCTACTTTTGTCCTCTTTGTTAACGACGTTGAAAAAGTCATTAAGAATTCAAAATTTCTGCTGATGATAAAAAAATTTATAAAGTCATTACTTGTCAGTATGATCAAATTCAGTTACAAGAGGATCTCAGCAGATTTAGCGATTGGTGCAAACTAAATGAACTAAAATTTAACATTGACAAGTGTTGTGTTATTACTTTTCACAGAAAACAAACAACTTTAAATTACGATTATAGCATTGATAACACTCAGCTGTCAAGGCGGGACTGTGTTAAGGATTTAGGTGTTTATTTTGATTGTAAATTAGCATTTCGTAACCATCTAAAGGTCACAGTAAACAGTGCATTTAAAAAATTAGGGTTTATAACTAGAAACACTTCTCAATTTTCATGTTTTGTTTTACCAATTCTTTTTAATTAGTCTCATTCGCTCCAGACTAGAATATGCAATAGGTGTATGGGGACCTTACCATCAAACCTCTATAGACAAGCTTGATCGTGTTCAGCATAAATTTGGTAAACACTATCATTACCGTAGTGCTTTTCTTGACCTTTCTGTCCCATACAGTTATAGTATGATAGCTGATCACTTAAAAATGGTTTCTATGAATCGGCGAAAAGATTATTTTTGCCTAATATCAGGGTTGAATACCGCAAGGTAGGTACGTGCACACTTATCTTAAAAACTTTGTCATCAAATTTGTAATCGTTTTCCAAAACTTCAGTCTTCTGTGTGATCTGCTCTCAGTTCTTTCACGATTTTGAAGGCATTTCCATTTATGAAAGTTCAGTATTTTGACAATCCAAAATTGTTACAAGTACCGAGGACCAGATCTGACTAAACAACTATTAAAACCAATCCAATAATTAATAGAACCACACAGAATTCCTCAAGAATGAAGATCAAGCATTCTAACTCCTCTCTTTAAAAAGGGAGACAAATTAAACCAGTAAAATTACAGAGGAAATAATTTATTAGGAAAATCTCTGACGATCCCAGTTCTTTAAAATGTGCTACATTTGTTTGATTAATTGTCTGTTCTGGAATTTGTTCTTAAATAATTTGCATAATTCTATTATTCTTTAAAAAAATCCAAAAGTATTTATGCAAAAGTGATTTATCTGATTAATTAGTACAATTTTTGCTAGAAATTCAAGCAATAATATCTAAAATTATCAACTTCTCATCACATTCCTCTACAATTATTATTAAAACTGACATTTTGATTACCTTTGTCTTTACAAACAAATCAAGTAGTGTAGTAATTGGAATTATAATCCTTTTTCATACCAATTACACATTTGAAATTCTTCAGATACCATCTTCTATTTTAAACTCACCACAAAAGTCATTAAGTCGTTATTTCAACAACTGAACGTCATCTAAGGAAAATGATACTCGTTTGTGCGTTACGACATAAAATTATTCAGTTATAGCTGTAATTTTTCGCAACTAAGATTGTAGTTCGGTATCGCTGAACAAAACAGAGATATCTCCGGGGTATTTCAAAAATGTTAACAGTAATGTTGATGTATCCTATATGGTAATTTTCAACAGTGTGCAATAAGGCAACTCTTTCAAGTGCATTTTATAACCTGAATTGAATAAGTCGCTTTTGCAGACGAGATCCGAACACTGATATTGTTTAAATAAGAGTGGCGTAGAAAATGTGGGCTTTAAATAACTGTACTAATATACAAATAAAGTGATATATGGTTAAATGCTCTAACAAATGAACTTTAATCAAATAAAAGGCAGATATAGAGTACAGTTTTTAATTAAATCTTGCCGAAGTAGTTTCGCTCTCAGAGCATCTTCAGGGATATCTGAAATAAGCCAAGAAACGGTTTTTTAAGTGAAGAAAGATTAATTAACTTGAGTTAATGGTTAATAAATTTTTTTTATAACGTTTTAGACTTACTTCGTCAAAATTGTGAGCTATCCAGCACTTATATGAATGTTATAAACACTCAATAATACATTTACACAAAACCAGACAAATGACAAACAGTTTAAAAATTTAAGAAGCTACATTGTGGGTGACACCAGGAGAGAGAATGTCTCCTGGTCTTAACGGAAATGTTAAAGTGACATCTGACATATGACAACTTGGATGAGCAGTCACAATGACGTGATCTGTACATTTTAAAATTCTATTGTAAACTGAACATTGACCAAAAGTCCAACTGACCATTAATATAGGAGGTCAATTGATGAAATATGAAATTATGAAATTACTTTATGTAGATTGTATAATCTAGATCTCACACTCAAACCTGTCAGTAATAATTTGGGTGTCAGTTTGGGAGCAACTGAAGTGGACATAGCTCACGTATATTATAAACCAGCGGCTCTAATCACTAGCGGAAAATATTATTGGACAGTATCAGATGGCCTTTTGACGAGGAACGTCGACATTGCATCAAATATTTACAGCCAAACAGATCTTGAGTAAATCATGGGAACATGACATTGATGTTCACAACGTGTTTATAGATTTCAAACAGGCATACGACTAAGTCAAAAGAAACAAAGTCTACAATATCTTGGCTGAATTGACAATACCACACAAGGAAATTAGACTTATTAAAACCACAATGGATGAAACTCAGGTATGTGTACAAATACAAAACCATCATATAGACTTTTTCAAAATTTTGCAGGGATTAAAGCAGGGAGATGGGCTGGCCTCAACTTTGTTTAACCTGGCACTGGAGTATGCGGTTAGGCAAATGAAAACTGGATGAGAAAACCTTCTGACCAACCGAACGGTTCAACTAGCCGCTTATGCTGATGATATTAATATAATGAGTAGAACATCAACAGGAAACATACGCAGAGTCAAAATGATAAACAAAATATAGTCCCACAAAACATTATACATGAAGATGACATTGAAACGGTTGAAAAGTTTACATACCTGGGAGTAGAAATATATTCCGACGGATCAGAAGATGGAGAAATGCGGAAGAGAAAAACGCAGGCAAAAAGAGCTTATTTTGCCTTCTCCCATATATGTTGGTCTAAAAATGTCCACCGAAACACAAAAATGAAAATTTATAAAACCTTAATTCGACCAATAGCATGCTATGGCAGTAAAGCATGGATCCCGAAAAAAACATCCAAAAGCAAACTCGATACATTCGAAGAGAACTGAAGAGAATACTAGGACCTGTAAGGTGAAACGGAATCTTCAGAAATCGATGAAACAACGAGCTTGTATGAACAATGTATGTAAAAGGAGTATAATACCACTAGTTTCGCTAAACCTACAGTAAATGGGAAACCATAAAATTAAAAATATAAAAGCATTACTCAAAAACAACTGACCAACAGTGGGAAATGTTAAAATATACAACTGTCGACATGGTATATCTAAATTACAAAAAGATATGGAGAATATGATCTTTGGTGTTAATTAAAAAGGAATCTAAAGTATTGTGTGACTTAAAGACATCAAAATATCTGTCACTATATATGAGGATACTTTTTTATTTTCTTAGAAATTTTACATATGTATCAAGTCAGCTCATTCTGGAATTAAATATGCTATTTTATTGCTTAACTTACCACCAAATTTCATGAGAATTAAGCTTATACAACCGTAGTTACAGATCAAAGTTTACGGACCACTAGAAATACGATGTTGTTTTGTTTTGATTTAAGCCAATACTGAAGCACATATTTTACTGACTCAGTGTTTATTTTGCAAAATAGGTTAGGGAATTTTTATTATGAAACGGAATGAATATGTATGTACACGTCTAGGATCATTGGATCCTCTTCAAGCTAGAGTTGAATGTGTTGTTTGTATCGACCGAAGCAAAACAGACCAAAAAACACAACTGGGGTAGCGGTGTGTGTGGTGGAGCATCTTGGAGGCTGTTGAGATGTAGTCACTATTTGAATCAGAGGCGAGAGGCTTGTCTGGATGTTGTGTTTTTGTCTTTTCAGAAAAGAACTGTGTGTTTTGACTTAAATGCGACAGGACCGTGTCTTTAGTTACTATTGTTCCTGTAGCTGTTTTTACGTCTACACCCAACTTTAAAACTAGTGTAATGCCTAAAATTTTATCATTAAACGAGTTCTTCGATGCAAGACTGCATTACAACGGACGGAATATGAAGTTTTTTTATTTTGGGCTTCCGGGATCTTACGTGACCTAAATGAGAACAGGACCTTTTTAGGGTGTTTTGAGTGATAAGTGAGGGGCCGTTGATTGTTCTGATAGTAAAGTTTCTGTTGATATGTTTGGTTCTCTCGATAATTGTGGCAATATTTGCGGTATTTTGGATTTCACGGGATGGCAAGTACCAGCGTTTCCTGCATGCACTACATAGAATTCTGCGCTCCGCAGCGAGCAGTCTTTTCTTTTGATAATTTCTAAAAAGGCAATATAAGTTGGACTTATACTCCATAACCGGCCAAATGAATGTTTTATAAGTGTATACGAGAGTCTTTGTATGTGTTTTTCCAATTACTCCTCTAATTGGTGTGAGAAATCGGGCTAGGTTGCTAACCCTATCTAAAGTTGCCTTTAGATCAGGTTTCCAGTTAAGTGTCCTAGTGAAGCGGACACCCAAATAGGAAGCTGTCGGGTAATTACGAGCTTCTGTCCCATCAGATTTAGAAGAAATTGGTCATCGCCGTAGAGATTGATTTTCACAGTTATTGTAGGGCTGCAGAATACAATTGTTTGTGTTTTTGCAGCGTTTATCTCCACTTATGACACCACTCCTCGACGCCGTTTAAAAGAGTTCTTCTGTGCTCTTGTAAAAGTTCTCTCAGAAAAAAAACCGTTCACTGTTGTGAGGAGAGTACTGTCATCTGCATAGAGATACAGTTGAGTACCTGCACAGTAAGGGTGCTAGCACTGAGCCTTGGGGGACTCCAGCTCGTGAAGTGAAGGGGGTTGACTTACATACTTACTCTCATACATAAGAGTGTATGATTTCAATGAATTGTAGAGGTAGTCTGACGTCAATTAGCCTCCAAACTAGTTCGTCGTGCAAGACTTGATCGAAGGCCTTTGTACATCTAGAAAAGTGGAAATGGCGATAGAATTGTCGTTTATTGATCGGGTAATTTTGGATGTAAAGTCTCTTAATGCATTTTGAGTAGATTTATTAGCTTGGAATCCATACTGAAATTTTGGGATAATGTTATGGGTTTCGAGAA
This sequence comes from Diabrotica balteata, assembly GCA_918026665.1. NCBI lineage: Eukaryota > Metazoa > Arthropoda > Insecta > Coleoptera > Chrysomelidae > Diabrotica > Diabrotica balteata. The sequence goes on along the minus strand of OU898279.1, from coordinate 154,968,361 downwards.
AATCGTTGAATCTCTCTTTTAGGACGAACTCGAGAACTTTTCCTAACGTGTTGACTTTGGCCTAAGATATTGGTCTGTATGATTTCACAATAGTTCAAGGTTTACCCGGTTTGGGTATCATGATGATGTTAGCTACCTTCCATGTAGTAGGAAAGTAGCTATTTTTTGAGACATGAATTAATAGTTTTTGTTATAAATCGGGGCACTTAACATTGGGGTGCCAAAAAGAGTAGGAATAACTCACATATAGTCGCTAAAATCAAGAACAAATGAACTGTTAACGAAGATGGCTCTACATTTTGGACATAAAGATAGGGAATGCGTCAAATCGTATCAAATCATCATGGCGTGGTAGGTGACCCCAAGTGACAGTATTATAATCAACTTTGTAGAAAGCTGACCACAATGTATTGATACGATTATTTTACTCTACGATTCCAAATTGTGTCTTTACAATAATATAGTCCTTTTCATAATTCCAGTAAATAATTTCGCACCAGTATTCCAAAAATTTTTCATTTACAAATAAATCGCTATTTCTAATATAAAATATAATTTTTTTTAATATGTTAATAAATATTTTAGTTTATTATTCTTTTGTTAATACATCCTTAAATTTATCTTTAATTTTCATTATGAAAGTTTTAAACTCAATCTCAACCAAAAATTGTATAATTTTCATACAATTTAAACTTTTAATCAACTAAATTTCAATAAATTGATCTTTAAAAATGAAACTAAACTTCACAAAACTACAAAATATTCATCTCAGTACATTGTTTAAGCTAAATTTTTACTTAATTTTAAAATATTATTAAAAAAACAACTTAGTCGCATCAGAGTACACCATCCCGGAACAGGGAGGGCGTAGAAATAAGCGCCAACCGGTTAAAATATCCGTATCCCTGGTATATTTATTGGTTTACATGAATTATCGCTTTTCATGTCAGCTCACCTCTAAATGTTTATCTAACTCATTCTAATTAGTTTCCCTTTTAATAACATAATCTTATCTCAATCAGTGAGCTTTTGCTGACTTATGTATGCACACAGAGGTCTTCCTTACCTATATTTACATATATAGAGTGTTTTGAGTATTCATCCTTGACGTTACCACATCATTACCCTGGAGTAGGTAACTTATTAATGTATTTCCACGGATATGCCTTGTACTAAAGCACTTTAGATATCTTTTCCAAAAATGCCACAATATCACGTTTTTCTGGTTGTGGGCTCCTCCTCTCTACATTCAGATTTTAGGTGGCAAAATTTTTGTCTGAAACATAGCATATCAATTTTGTTCCATTTTTTTAATATAAATTTGGTTAGAGTTATTGATCTCTATGATTTTAGCAGAATGTAGCCAGTGCTCTTAGGTTTTGGTGCAACAGACCCAGAAACAATAGTTAAATCCATCCTTTTCCTCAGTTTTCCATAATACTCAAGGTCACCTCTTTAAAAATGTGCAAGACAACTTACTTATTTTTACGTAAGAAAAAAATCATTTAAAAATATCAACTCCACCACTGTTTTATAACAAATGGTAATAGCTACTCCGCGTTTACATCTTGATGGACCCACTGTTAGAAAAAGTGAAAGTATAAAGGCCGTTTGCAGCGGAAAGATACAAAAGGTTGTACCGCCGCTGAAGAAGAACGCAGCAATGCGGTGAATAGCATAGGAATACGTAATTACTAATCATGCAATAGGTCGTTATTCGTATCTTCTGAGAGAATATTAGATGTTTGACATAGATTTAACAGTAAGCTTATTGGTATTGGAGCGATGACCTAATATTTATACTAAATAATAATAAAAAAATTAAAATAATTATTAAATGAAAGGAAAATAAATGTTTAGGAAAATATGGAGAAGGTTAAACAAAACTAAACTAAATGAGAGAACATCATCCTCAAAAGAAAAAATATAAAGTAAAAAATTAAAGCAAAAATTTTAAAACGAAATTTCATGAGATGAGATCACATGAGATTTAATTTAGGACGAAACGTCACAGTGTGACTAAAATATTTGCACTGTGCAGCAGGTACCTCGGAGGCCATCGCTGTCATGATATTCGTGTTCAGTGCCCATAAACCTGAACGGAACTAATTTCCGAAAATTGTTTCCGAATTATACATTTATCATTTTTTATTTCTTCGAACTGCACTCTGGAAAATGCATTTTCCTTGTTCAATAACGCAATTTTTATTGGCACATCATCATTTTTGTTTACAAAAGTTTCTGACACTCATACGAATCGAATGCAAAAAATTTAAATTTTAGACTTTTAATTGCCCTATTGCATCACCAAGTTAATTTGGCATATCTTGATGAAGCAAATAAATTTTGCAAAAATCTCAGTATTAACAAACACTTTCAGTTTTATTTAAAAATCCTTCATAAAAGTTATATAATTAAGAAGACCCTTTCGGACTACATCACAGAACGTTTTCGGACTAAAAAATCCATTATCAATGTATTATTAGGTGTACATGAGTCAAGCAAGTAAATATTTGGTATAGTTTGTTTCACGAAAAATGGTTGAGTGCTTAATGGTTACCTGAGTTGATCCTATTGTGTATACAAGAGTCTCTCAATAAACTACTGAAGTACACAGGGTCGCACTTCAGAAAGTTTGGTATTTAATATATTTCATTAGTAGCTGTGTAATACACGATTATAAACATTTATTAAACTATTTTATATGGTATTTTCAGGTTGTTCAAGTGAATATACTTGATAATTGAACAATTTTTAACATGAAGAAAGTAGTTTTATTGTTCTACGTGAATATTTGTAGTATATGGATCTAAATTCAGAAAGGTACTTTCCTTCACACTTTTTACAGGCTTAGGACTGTCATTTAGTTACATTTCCTTATTAATGCGACTACACTACCACTTAAATTAGGAGAATTATTTTGTGACCTAAAATTTGACTTTAGTTGGTGCCACATATGTTCTGTGGGATTAAATAAACAATAGTAGGGCGGAAGCCGTAACACTGTATGTCCATGTCCTCGGCCAATGCGTCAGAAATCATATACTTTTTTAATAGAAAATGATTTTAACACTTCTAACAGTTCAGTTTTTAAATAACTTTCTTCAAAATAAATATCGTTTTCTAACGTTAGTTAGTTAGGTAGTTTTGAATTTCAATTTTTGTGTTATTTGCACTTGGAGACTTACGTAATTGACGACTGTGGTAACTTACATTGTCCATTACTATTACACTATTTTGAGGAAGGTTAGGTATAAGATAATTCTTAAACCATTACTCCACGCAGGATGTCTTTAATGTTCTTTGCAGAAAGCCATAAGGCATTTGGGACCCAACCATTTTCTGATCCTGCATGTAAAATTATTATTCTTTTCCGTTTGTTTGATGAAGTTTTTGTTTGACACCTGTTGGAAGAATCGGACCATCTTTGGATGGTGTTTCATGAGTGTCAAATCATGTCTCGTCCAGATAAATTATTAGCCAATCTTCTGTACGGTACTTTCTTATGGAAGTTATATATTCAGTACGCCACTTTAGTAAACGATGGGACTCCATAAGCACTTTTGTTAATTGTACGATATCTGAAGCCCATCTTATACAAAATCCTCCAAAGACTAATTATACTACATAAATAAACGGCTACTGTTTATTTGTGTATCACCATTAGTAAGCCGTTGTTTTAAAGCTTCTAATGTAGGTATCTGTTGCTCTTCGTACATTGTGTAAATTGTTCGTCTTATTAAGTCCTTATCACTTTCGTCAATACATTTGGTAGAAACCGGCATCCTTACGCTTCCTTCTTGACTTAATGGGTTTTGATGTAATTTTTTTCACTGTGGTTAGAGGTATTTTCGTTAAATCAGATATTCACTGGCAGCAGTATTAGCAGTAAGTCGTCTTGTAAGTAAAGAACTATATATTGTTTTTACGATTTCTCTAGCGTCAGCAGATAAATCCTTTTTCTTTGCTGGTACACTGAAAGAAGCACCATCAATGTTTTGACGGACGCCACATAATGCTGTTTTATAGGTATAAATAGGTATAACACTGGTAACACTTATAACACTTTCAACTAAATGAAACAAAATGTATATCTAAAAATTTCTCATCGGTTTTATATACTTATACAAATTATACAGAATAGAGGGAACATGTATAATTATTCCGGGAAATACTTAACGATTAACAAATTTATTGTGGTCATTAAAAGATCAACCATTGATAGTGAAACTTACTGTTAAAATGTTTACAACTTTATAAAATAAAGTATATTCTAATCGTTTTTATAATTTTAGACGATTTTTAATCGTTTTTTATAATACCAGGAATTTATGATACAAACAAGATAACACACAAGATCCACAGTAGCTTCAATTTTACCTGAATACTTACCTGCTCAACTAATGTTGACTAAGCTAGGGTACTTGCGGTCGGGTTTTATTGCAATCATTAAGCACTCAATCATTTTTCGTGAAATGAACTATACTAATATATATTTGGGCGACACTAAATATCATGTACATTTGTATATAAGTAATTGTATATACATAACATTGTATATAAGTAAAATATCGCTAAAAATTACCAAAACCCTTGGAAAGTTATTCTCTAAGTCTAAAACTCCACTAACTTCGTTAGAGCACACGAATGTTGTCTATCAGATACCCTGTTCCGAATGCAACTCCTGTTACATTGGCCAGACCAGACTGTCGCTTCTAGCTTATAACTTCACATAAAAGTGAATTGTTGATTAAAGTTGATTAGACTATCCAAACCCTCTTGTGCCCTTGCACAACATGCCATTTCCACCAAACATCACATCGACTTCACAAATATCAAAATACTGGTGAAACAAAATAACCATCAGAAACACTCCTTTATTGAAATGTGTGAGATCCTCAAGAACACATCTGCAATAAACAAAAGAACCGACATCGACTATTTGAGCTAGGTTTACCACTCTCTCATATTACGGAATAAATAATACCAACTATCTCTTTAGGTAAAATGTGGCTTATTTTCTATTTAAAATAATATCACAATCACCCCATATTTCCAAGTTTAAAAAAATAAATTACTTCCGCCATACAAATCCACCCGTCCAGCTAATTATTCAACGACCCCCGTAGAAGTTAATAATTGTGTCTCAAACCTTCACAGGGATTGGAATTTGGTTGACATATGGCCCTTAAATTTTCGGTATCGCGTTGCGTCGTTTGCATAGATTGCAATAAATCAGTGCTTTGTTTGTCTTTATTTTTATTGGAGAAACGTTTCTAAATGAAGCCAAATGTCCGTTTTAAATATCTAAATCTTCGTATATGAACAGTATTAACTGCAGAGTTTGTATTTTTTTGTTTTTTTTTTTGTTTTTTTTTTGTTACATTACTTTTAAATATTAAGTAAATATATAACATCGAGAATATACTACACATTGAGTTGTAAGTTATGAACTATTAAAACCTGTATATCTTATAAAATCTTTTTCATCTGTTGTTATTTTGAGGACTGACTGAATCTTGTTAACCTGCAAATACCACTGAAGATCTAAAAAATGAAGTTCATATCATGTTTGCATCTTAAATTACTGCAGTATAAAGCGAGAGCATTAACAAATCAAGGAATTTAAGTACGGTTATGTAATAGCAAGAATAATAATTTGAAATCATAATGATGAGAACAGAAAGCTGGTTGCCATAAGCTAATAACGTGGGATCAAGACGAGTAATGTTATAGTAATAAATAAATGTTTCCTGAAAATTTTTATCGCGAAAGTATCATCTTCGATACAAGATGGTAACAGATTGTGATGCTCGATGATTTTGCAAAAATTGTTTATAGAGAATATTAAAATACAATTTAACAAATACACCCATTGTTGATATTTATGTAGCTCATTTATAATATTTGTATTCTTTTTTAACTTTATGTCAATAAAATTTAGTAAGGTTGCAGTAAATATATATATCGTTACACTGTGTGTCAGTTGTCCTAAACTTCGCAGCACATTTACGATTACTTTATCTATATTTAACTACTATATTTAAAAACTAATTAAATTAATATACTATTGTTTGTTTTTTAACAAAGAGGAGTAATTCAAATTTACCGCGCCGTAATACTTGTTTGTAATTGGTCCAACCGCAGACAAGTTTACTCCAGTAAATTATGACTTTTGATAATAATGGCATTTATAAAACTTTAAGACTCAAAATAAATATCGATGATTTTTTGTATTTTCTGCGTTATTCTTTTAATTTTTAGATTTTTCGTTTGCATTTATATCAAAAACAGTTCTTTTCAAAACTATTTAGCGACGTATTAGTGTATTAGTGTTATAAGATAACAATATGGATTCAATGCCAAGTAGAGGAAACACGGCAAATTCGGACCCCCAATTGGTTTTTACTTAGTAACATTTATACCAAAGTAGTTTGAATTCCAATTTAAGAAAAAAACGAAACTAACATTATCTAGGAATAACTTTTCGAAGTTTGAAATATTCTAAAAATATATATTATATGACTCTGCTAATTTTTGCAAAAGTTTACAAAATAGGCACTTAAAAAAAGTGCTGTAAGTTCGGAACCCGGTTTTTCACTCGTATTTCATAACCCCTAGAAATCTAATGGAATATGGCTGGTGTAGAAATAATTCACAGATAAATAAATATATAAATTTATTTCATTTTAAAAATAGATTGATTTATAAAATGTGTACAAATCTGACTTTTTAAGTGACAAATACAAAAATTTCAAAATAAATTAGCTTTTTCATGAGGCTTAGGCCTATGATTGTTCTAAGTTTGAATCTAGTTGACTGGCAGAAGTCGCATATGTAATCATCTTTTACTGCACTGGTACAATCGGTCACATCCGATTCATCCGGTGTTTGTACTGATCCTACAACAAATCTGATTGAAGAGACTGATTTCAGAGACAAATGATCTTCTTTCTCAGATGAAGATCCCTCGTGTATGTCAAAATCTAATTGTCTCTTGACCTGAGAGCTAGGTTTAGCTTTTTACACTCTTTCTGTAAGTTTTCTTAATCAGGGCATTGGCAGAGGTAGCTGGAGGTTGTACCAACTGAGTTGAGGTGGACGCTTGTTCGTGTGCAACCCATAAAAGAGAATGTGTAACCAGGTGAGAAGATTTGGGATTTTCCTCATCCAGTGTGTTATTTGAAAAAAGTTTCAACAGGATCATCAGATGTACAGTCGTTGTCATCTAGATCAATAGACTTTTCTTTTTGGGTTTTTGCAATGAACTCGGCATCAGAAATCTTGTTTCTATCCAGTGGAAAATTGCCAGTTACTGTCTTAAACCCATTGATGGCTGTTTCTGCAGTTTGACACTTTATGTAGTCCTTGCTAAACAGCTACATTACGTCAAATGCTGTAAGATGGCGTTGGTTTATTAACAACCATTTCCTAATCTGACTGTAATAAGTATTTAAAGGAGACAAAACGACTTATCTAAGGGCTGCAACTTATGAGTTAAATGAAGCGGTAAGGACATGATTGAAACATGGTTCTGCTTAGCATTCCGATTATGTCAATATTTCTGGTGTTGCTTGAATGCCCGTCAAAAACTAGGAGAATAGGTGATTTAGTTGTAGGTTTTGTAGTACTCAAAAATAGGTCGAACCATTTTGTAAACAGTTTTGTTGTAATCCATCCTGATGATTGCACTTGAAAGACAGTACCTGGAGGAGCTTCTTTTTGTAACTGAGCATTTATATATTTCTGAGGAAATATCACGATGGGTGTAACATAGTCGCCACTAGCACTCATACAGACTACAATTGTTATTAAGGCACCTCTTTCTGCTGATGTAAAAGAGCGTACCTCTCTTTTTCCTCTGAGACCAATGAGTATTTCAACTTTACTCTGAACTACTGTAAGGCCACTTTCATCAAATTTGAAAATTCTGTTTCCTGGATAGCTGTTGTACACATTTTTTTTTTGTTAAAACCTACAACTCTTGCAAATAAGGTTCCTGTTGGCTTACAAATTGAAAGTCTGCCCTTATGCCTTTTCATGAATAGGTCTAGCTACACTTTACCTACCATGTTGTGTTTAACAAAAGGATGCGTTATTCCATTCCTTTCAGCAAGTTGGTATGCTATATGCTGAAGGTCTGGCCTAGTAAAAGAAAAAATGTAGATTCTATGACCAAACAATACTTAACCAACTGTTTCTCCAATTCGAGAATAGGACAGTAGGCCTTTCTGCCCTAACAGAAGCTGCTTTTGCTGGTTCTGTATATTTTCCATTGGCAAACGCATCAGCCTGGTCTTGGGTACTTCAAAATCTTGGCAGCCTTCTTCCTTTCTACTCTTTTTGGCCTAGTTGCTTCTATAGCCTTTGTCATATTTTCCTCTTCTTCTTCTTTTCTTTGGTAGTCTTCGGCATATTTTTTTAATCTACAAATATACCATTCGGAATTAGTTTTTAATAATGGAACGTTTGTATTGGGGCCCAAATTAGAAATAAAAGGGGTCCGAATTAAAAACGCCAAAGGGTCGGCATTATTAAATAACAAGTCCAAATCAAAACTAACCTTACTCAAAAACTTAGCGGTAGAATTGTTTTACCGTTACTTTAAATACTACACTAACTTATTTAGTACATACTACTTAGCATTAGATTCCTACCTTCTTGAGAACTGTCGTAGGAAATGTTGATACAAGAACACTGCAAATATTCCAGGAGTCACAAAAATAAAAATCCCTCATCAGTGTCTGAAACTCAATCACTAATTGAACAGAGGCAGAGCCTGGACATCAAGCAATGTCAGGAAAGGTTTACGCTTTTTTACCATCGGCAGCAGCACCTCTGTACGAAACTGTACTAGGGGTCCGAATTATCAGCAAGGGTCCGAATTTACCGCGGTTCCTCTTCTAGTTGTAATTATCCTTCTTCATCAAAACGCCGAGTAGTTTTGGGTAATTTATCATCAAATGAAAAACAATGCATTATAAATATGTACAAACAAATAAAAATAATTGATAATCCTGAAATGAAAATAACAGACATGCTAGGAAAAATAAAACAGGCAACAAGTTAGTTTTGCAGAACAGTTGTTGTTAAAGTCAAACCTTACTAAAGTATTGTGCTAGTTTTAGGTGTTGCGAATTCAACTACACATTTACAGAACAATTAAGGAATATAAGCAGACTGGAACAGTGAGATGTCCTAAAAATATTGGCAGTCGACCTTCTATCTTTGCAATGAAAGACGAAATGAGTTAACAAAAAATATATTTATTTGGAAGTGAAATGTAAAAAATTATTATTCAAACAAAAACAAACAAAGTAAGGGTTATAGTCGACGTGTAAGGATGTCCGATACCGATTACTAGATTGCCGGAAGGCCGAGATAATTAACCAAAAAATAAGATGTATTTGGTGACTTTTCTAGTAACTTTCTTGGGTGTAAATCTGTCTTTTTAGTTTACTCCACCTGGTTAAAAAACTAACCATAGGCAAAAAAGAAATGTTCGTACCTATAACGTTTATAAAAGAGAACGTGCTATATACTAAAACCTATTTGAGCTGCTTGAGAATTTAAAAGCAACTGATCAGTTCTATTCCTGTTGTTAAAACTCTATTGTGCAAATTACAATATAGGTATGCTGTTATTACTTAATTTTAATTGACACAGGTGTCCGCAAAGTGTGATAAATGATATCATTTATATGATCTTCGGGGTCGTCCTCTTTTCCTCCTTCCTATGGGGCTCCATTCGGTTATTCGCTTTATCCATCTGCTGTCGCTAGTTCTTCTTACATCTCCATACCACTTTAGTCTATTGATGTTCTTTGCTTTATTTGGTCATTACTTTTCCTATCCATTCTTGTTACTCTGCAACATCTTCGCAGCATCTCCAACCAGTAAAACATCTTTAACGTTACTTCTCAGACTTCTGCTGCTTCGTTTATTGACTCTTTGGGTACTTTTAGGTCTTGATTGGCGTTAACATTAGGTCTAGATTTACATTATGCTCTTGATAGAGATCTCTTTGAAATTTTTAAGGCAAACTGTAAAAATTGCCTCTAGATTCCGTTATCTGATTTCTTGAGGGCAGCTGCTTAAGTGAGTGCCTTAACTTCGTCGAGATACTCCTTTTTGTCGTTTATTGTTTGCGCTCTACCTTTTTTGTTATTAGTATTGTTATTAGTCATCAACCTGTAATGATAGGATTTTCTTGTCTTCTGTTATGTATGTCAGTACATTGTGTACGTTGTTTGCACAGTATTGTGTGTAACTGTCTTCTGTTATTTGTGTTTTTGGCTTCTTTGTTCTAATATAAAAGAAAATTAGTAATACTCAATCATTTCTCCTGTTGGTAGGCAGCAGGAGAAAATAGCAAGTTGTGGTGAAACTAAAAAGTATTTCTAATAAGAGTCTAATAATAAAAACTTTAAAACTTATGGTTTGCGAAATCCGTCATTCAATTATCTACTTTCATTTAAATGTCTTTTTTCTACGTAAAACTTGCAAAAAATGGTGTTTTCATGGGTAAACTATAGATGTGTTGTTGGAATAAAAGATTATACTTAATATCCTCCAATAGTTTCAGTAAGCTTGGATTTGCAGTTTAACTAATTTGCAGAGTCATCAGAGAGTGCAGAGAGATTCTGTAGTATTAATATTTATATGTTCTAAAAATGACTTTAACACGTTTTAAACCTAAAGAATGAATATCAATAACTATCTATCTATCTAATTAGCCTTCTTCGGTCCATCTTTGGACATAGGCCTCCCCAATACTTTTCCATTTTTTCTCTGTCTGTCGCTACAGTCATCTACCTAGAGCCCACGTGCTTCTTGATATCATTTGCCCATCTTATTTGGGGCTTTCCTCCGCTTCGTTTATATTCCCACGGTCTCCAACTTATAAGAATTTTGTTCCATCTTCTTCTTGTCTTATATTGTGTCCGGCAAATCTCCATTTCAATTTTTGCAACCTCTTGTCTAAAAATATCAATAACATTGTTTCTAAATTTAATTACTTGTAAATAAAATCCAATTCTTATGGAGAAAAGACCACCGAGTTTTTTATTAGTATCTTTTAAAAATACCTGATAAGGGCCTGAATCAGTTGGTTGATATATATTATTAAAGTCATAATTATTTACGTTTGAGGATATTGTTTATATTAAACTAGCACCTTATTTATATTAATAGAGGGTGGACCAGGACCGCCAGGATCGTCTCCAATACCTGCCATACTCTATAAAATAGAGTCTGCCTGTTTCCTAAAATCAACTTTTTATTATTTGCTATAAACGAATTTATATTGGTAAACACTACATTAAAAACACGACGAGGTCAGATGCCTTCAACTGTAGTAACAAGGCAATATTTTTTGGGAAAACTCAGAAAAAATTAAAACTATTGTGACAGTTATTTTGACGTATGTACACAGGATGTGTAAATTTAAAATTATTTGTGTTATTCATTACTTCATTAAAATATTTTAAAAATAATAAATAAAACTTTAATTTTAAATATTTTAATACTTATTTTTATTTAGGATTTGAATCCAAACCCCATAAATATGGAGAAGACGAAGAGACCTTGCGCTCCAACGAGCTGAGACAGGCGACGCTAGAATCAACCGTGAGCAACAGGCAAAAGTTGTAGATCAAACTAAGCAACCGAAAAGCTTCAGTACTGCTCCCAGACAAAAGTACAATAACAACAATAACAATGACAGAGAAATTTTCAAGAGTTCTAGCAGTTCTAATTTCTATAATAATAGAAATAACGGTAAGGAAAGAGACGAAGATTACGATGATAATGTAAATATTAACCAGAATCAAGACTATGAACAGAAGCGTAAAGTTGTAAGAAACAAATCTAGAAGACCTGTTCAAAACAGAAACGAACAAAATGAAAACAACCAAAACGCTAACAGAAACAATGAATACAATCGAAATCAAAACAATGAATATAATAGAAATCAGAACAATGAATACAACAGAAACAATCAAAATGATTACAGTAGAAAGGAAAACAAAAACAATGACTACAACAATAGAAATAATGAATATAATAGAAACCAAAATAACAATTACAATAGAAATCAGAACAATGATAATAATAGAAATCAAAATAATGACTATAATAGAAACCAAAATAATGATTATAACAGAAATCAAAATACCGATTATAATAGAAACCAAAATACCGATTATAATAAAAATCAAAATACGGAATTTAATAGAAACCAGAACAATGACTACAATAGAAACCAAAATAATAATACCAATAACAATGATTACAATAAAAACACACAAACTGCTCAAACAAGACGCCCAGTAACCAAATTTACTGGCTTTGTTAACAACTTCGCAGGTAGTTATGAACCAACAACCTCTAGACCAACTTCAACTACCTTAAACTCCGAGCAATATTCTACAGCTATCAACAATTACAAATCTAGAAATGGTCAAAGACGTCCACAAACAAGCGAATACACTGATAGCCCTGTTTACACAATTAGTACTCCAGCTCCATTCCGGCAACAACAATACAACTCGCCACCTAGCAGAAGTACCAACAATGCACAGTATACTTCGGCGGCTCCTAAGCAAAGCACTAACTACGATGACAATTACGACATACCCAAAGTAAAATCAACTGTAGCTCAAGATTATAACAGTCAATACGACATACCAAAAGTAAAACCAGCAAGTAGTACCGTAACACAATACAACACTCAAAAGACTACCGTAAGCCAATATGAATCCACAAAAACCAAGCCAACGTTCAAATCAGGCTCTGAGAGGACCGAAAACTATCCAAGTAACAACCCTAAATATACAAGCAATTTTGAAAAGAAACCCACCACTCCCTTCAAACAAAACGACAACTACCCAACAACTTTAAACCCTAAGCCCTTCAGCGTTTCCAACAATAATTTCCCTACGACGTTTGCACCAAGAACCAATGCCGCCTATAGTCAGATTGCTCAGCAAACTTCTACCTACAACCAGAACAGACAAAGTTCACAAAACAGTCCCAGTTCATTCAACAGTACGCCAAAAAGCACACCTTTTACCCAGTACACACCAACTGTACCCAAGCTCAGTTCAACAACTCCTGTCAGCAGGTAAGTCGATAATTATTTTAAAATTTTAAAGTTTTTTTTTGTATAAAAAGACTAAAATTTAAATACCTAATAAATCAATATTAACAAGTTTGTTAAAAGTATTATAAAATTGAACATAAACTTCTCATCTCTGCTATTTAAAAATGAATGATTATTAAAGTAATTTTTAATTTGTTTAGGATTTAAACAGTAATATAAACTATGCATATATACGCTAAAACTGGCAGCTTTCCGTCCAAATTTCTAAATTAAAATTTTTTGGTTTCTATGTTGCTCTTTACCATTTATACCCCACTTTTTTATACCGTAAACTAATTTGGAACAATTATTAGTAAGTAAACAAGAAACGACTTCATTATTATTCCTTTGTTCATTTATTAATGACACTGATAGGACCTTGATCAATATAAATTTTCTTCTATACTGATCATGGTTCTCGGATATTAACATCTGGCAGGAGAAAACAAGCGCACAGGGCTTCCCAGGCCGTTATCCAGCAAAATCTCTGTACGAATAGAAAAAATATAAGAATAAAATCAGGCATGAAAATAGGCACATGGAATGTGAAAAGTCTCTATGAGCCCGATAAACCACGAAACACCATACGTGAGAGGATATGGCGTAGACTGGATTAAAGTAATAGTACGTATGGCAAGTTTAAAACTGTGATAGCACTAAAACAGGCGCTGGTAAACGAGTGTTAGACAAACAAACTGTTGTCTAACTACTCTTTTCAAGTTGTCCTACAAATGCTCATGAGGTTAAGTCTGGACCTTTAGGAGTACAGACTGTACCCGACTAGCAATACCCGTAAAGTGATACATTGTTACCCTGGTTTTGTGCACCTGAGCCACATCCTGTATTGGGAGAAAATGTTCACCTACAAAATGCATGTGAGGTACCACATTTTCTTCAAGACATTTAGAAGACAAATTAACAATAATACAAATGGACTTTCTCAGGACCCAATGACTAGAAAACTCGGACCTATGATCCCAATTTGTTCACAAAAATGTGGAAAGCATATGCTATTTAAAGAGCCAGTACTTTATCAAAATTGCAAAAAGATAACGACATCGACTTGGTAGCTCTACAGGAAACACACTGCGAAACTTAAAACAACTGCGAAACAGAGGGGAATATACCTGCCTTCGAACTACTCGGTGCTACGTCCCATCAATCATACGGCACTGCAATGTACGTTAAACAAAACATAGAAAACGCTTTCCTTGTTTCCACGTGCACTAATGTGAAATTCACAATTTTGTTGTAAAAATTGAAAGCATCACCGTTACTAACACCTACAAAAAACTAGCTATATTCTGGCTAGCTCAAGTCATCCATACACATTCGCACCCGTCAATATACAGAAGGGACTACAACAGTTACCATGATTAGTGGAAATGTAAACAATGCAACAGCAATGGTAATGCACTAGTAAAATGTGCGAAGGACGAACATCTATCACTTAAGTTGATGCTACATTCATGTCAGCAAGCTTGGAAGAAGGAGTACAATCCTGATCTATGTTTTGTCTCTACTAATAAAAATGAGCAACCTCTAGCAGTCTCTCAAAAAGTAATGGAGGACTTCCTACATAGCCAACACTGCCCTGCTATCATAGAAACAGGAACCCAGATTCCTATAATCACATCCATCCCTCGCCCACGGTTAAATGTAAAAAAACCAAGACTTTAGGCTGGATAAGGCAGATAACTTCCTGGTTGGTCCGATAACAGCGAAGACTGTACCAAAATTTCGTTGAAAGCGGCGATCAAGAATTAAGCCAATGAACTTCTCCATAGCCTAGATGCAGTGAGAGAACAAAAATGGACGGAAACTGTAGAAAGACCTAATTTTTAAACATCAAGTATGCAAGCATGGACACTACTAGGAAAATTAGGAAGCGAACTCCCATAACAAGAAACAAAACAACATTAACCCAAACACTATTGCCTCACATGTGATATCGACATCTAGTGCTCCGAAAGACAAGCCACAGTCAATCAAGGTAAAACGAGCGCTCAAAACTTTAAAATTCCGATCTACAGAAACTAAATACTTCGTTCCTTTTACTTGTGAAGAAGGCACTATAGCTCTCAAGCATGTAAAGCCAGGCAAAGCCCAGGATTTTGACAATACTTATTCCGAATTACTAATAAACACCGGCAAATATGCGAGAGAATGGATGACCCACTTTTTTACAGACATTATGAAGATTGGTACCATACCACAGGAACTCAAACGCTCGTTGATCTCAAAAGATCATTGTCATATTAAAACCAGGCAAAGCCAATAATAACAACTCTAACTACAGACCAATAGCCCTACTATGGACGACAATCAAACTACTAGAATGACTGATCTACAACAGAATTAGGCCAAAGCTACTTGAACCAATACCGGTAGATCAGGTAGGTTTCCGACCTAAAAGTTCACTGTGTGAGAGGGGTTGTTGGTTTTCTGTTTCGTTAGGCATTTGAGTTTGTTACAAAATGTGCATCCGTCGCGATAATCAAGAGTAGAGGTAGCTGCAATCCATTGTCTGGCTTGCAGATTGCTAACCTGTAGTTTGATCACCGCAGACAGACGGTTGTATTCTGTTTTGACTAGGGAGTTGCGAGTGCGTTGAAACTGACGCTCAACTGAATTACATGTCCTAAGTATTTATACGATGAAGTCTGCACAAAACCCCTTCCATCAACAGCAATATTTCGATTTAGCACCAGATTAGTCATTATTTACGTCTTGATCATATTAATCTTTAGTCCGACCTCCAAGGAAACGTGATATAATTTTTCAAACATTATTACCATCACAATAGAAATAATAAATTGTTCCGGTGGATAAAGAGTTATGTTAAATAATTAAATAAAGTAACAGTTGTTAAATTTTAGTCTTTTATCAAATGATTCTTACATTAAATTGAACTATACAAATATTCGACAAAGCCCTACATTATTTAAAATCACTATAGGTCCCAATTTAAATTATCCAGATCTTCAGATGATTTACTCTATATAAAAATAATAAGGTAAGATTTACCTTAAATAAATCACTTGTGGTGTCTTGCTTATGTCACCTTAATTAAATTAAAACATTTAACACTTTTATTTGCTTTCACATATCTTTTTTCTTTATGTCAGCCTCCTAAATCGATTAAATCATGCAACTAAAATTGGAAAATTTACATTTACACACTATTCATTGGTGAGAGTACTAATGATATCTTAAAACACTATTTGAAGAAAGATTCAAACCTTCAAAAAAGATTTTATGAAAAAATTTTGTAAATTTGTTCATTAAACAAAAAATAAAAATTTTGTTAAAATTTTGTTAAAGGAATATTAAAATATTTTAATATACCTGAAATATGAAAACTTTAGTGCAGTTGAGAAGAAGTAACCACGAGTACGTTTGGATTTTTTTAACAGCATTTACTACCTTTTCCATTTACTGTTTAATTTATCTAACTGCACATGTTAACTCTTTTCATTTCCAGATACTGTCTGGATTTTATCAATGTGTCTTATTCTCATTCTCCTGTTGTATCTTTTCTACAAGGCCCATAGATAGTCCGCTGTATCTTTCTTTCCAGTACCAGTAATGTTGTCGATTCCCGCTGTTTCAAAGTCTATGTCTCGCTTCCATACGTTATTGTGGGACTAATTATTGTTTTATACACTGTTATTCTTGCTGGTATTGACACTATTTTTGATTTAAGTACGATCATTAATGAGTATTATGTCCTGTTTCCTGTAATGATCCTGGCTGCCACATTCTTTTCATATTTATTTTCAGATGTTATGAACTCTCCCAGGTACTTGAATTCTCTGACAACTTCAAAGTTATATTGATTGTTACGTTTTTGTCTACCCTTGGCCTTGGGTTTTTCGTAACCACCATATAATTTGGTCTTGTCCTCGTTGACCTTTAGACCAACTTTCTTGGCTCCGGTTTAGAATAAGTGAACTTCTTTTGCATCTCTGGTGGATTGTGCAATTGTCTCCCATGTCATTCGTAAACGCCAATAGTATTTTTGATCCTTGGGCGACAATCCGTTTGTCAGTTATGGTTACGCTATTTTTACCACATGTTCAAGTGCAAAATTAAATAACAAGAGCGAGAGAATCTTCTTGTGTAAGCCAGTGTCAATGAGGAATTCTCCAACGTGGTGCTGCCAATTCTGATCCGTGCGAAGCCTCTCTGTGCTCACCTGTGCTAATCGTACCAACTTTCCAGGTACTCCCACAATACTTCTCTGCTAACAGAATCGTAGCTTGTTTAAAGTCCACGAGGATTTGGTGTACATCGCGGTTGAATTCCCAGCTTTTTTCAACACCTGGCATATGAAAAATATCTGCGTATGGAGTATTATGGATATAATTTTGTACGTTGTATTGATTAACGATATTCCTCTATAGTTGCGACATATTGGTTTGTCTCCCTTCTTGTGAATAGGTACTATATATTTTCAGCAGTGTTTGGATTTCTTCTCTTTTCCAGACTCTCTTATTAAGAGATATATCTCAAGTGAGCTTTTTTCCCCATTTTTTGTGCCGTCTGCGCCTGGGCTTTATGGTTTTTTAGGGATGAAATTGCGGACTTTACTTCAGCTAGTGTGGCCCTGGTATTACAGGTTCGGTTCGGTTATAATTGTATTGTTGGTTACTATTTCTGGAAAGAAAATTGTTTTAAATATTAAAGAATCATTTACAATGAGGCCAAATCTAATAACGTAATCTGTTGGACTGAGTATAATAGTATTCCATTACAAGTACAAGTACAAGATTTTAAGAAACTTGTTCTGACCCAAAATCATCTAGACAGGAAAGACCAAGGACAATTAAGGCCATCAAAAATCGGTTTATTAGACTTCATGTGATTCGAGAGCGAACGGTTACTGCTACAGCTTTGATTAAGAGTCTCACATACATTCATGGTACCATAGATTCATTGGATATGGAATAGTAAATTAAACAAAATTTAAATCATGAATGTGTTGCTTGTGTGAGTCCATATCAAATAGGTAAAGAAATAATAATAAGACTTACTCACAATCAATTTAATTTAACAATCAGACGACCGGTTTCGCTTTCTACAATTTGCAAAGCATCTTCAGGTCTAGATACAAAGTTAAACTAATGCTGCAATAAAATAAACCCAATTAGGGTGGTGTCTAATAAAGATAAAATAAACAAATAAGTTAGTTCATACAAATTATAGTAATTATGCCAATATTACATGTCTGTGGTTTTCAAAATGAATAAATTTGAATATATAAAAGGTATTAACAGACAAGGTAAGACCCACAATTGGTATAAAGTAGTAATATTATATTGTAATAAATTAATAAATGAGCAGATAAATAAAACAAAACAAACATTACTTACATGCCGGTACTCTATTAATTGATGGATGGTAGGTCATGGTTGCAAAAATCATGTATTGTTGATTGGAGAACTTTAATGTGCTATTGCAGTTGTTTTGACAATAAACGGGAAGTTCTTGAGGAGAACAGATTTGATCCAATGAATTAGAGATAGGTATATTGTGGTTGTTTGTCAAATGAAAGTGATGTTCTTTACTATTGTATTATTTAAATTATTTACACTTATATCAGAGATATATTTTTGGAATGTGTGTTATTTATTGAGTATTTATGTTATGAAGGAGACAGTTTTATGACAATGAATAAGAGTAGCTGTACCGATTGTGTGGTTGTGCAATTATTTTGACTTGTAATTATCAAGTCTATTGGCAAAATTAATCAATTATTGTAAAGTCAAGTATATAAAAAGTATATAAAATTATTACAAATTAAGACAATCAGGGACAAATTAAACACACATTAACAGGAACAGAAACACTAAATGACGGGACAAACATTGAATTTAAAACTTAAACTTGGGGAATGGAAGAAACTGCAAGCACTACATCTCAGTGTTGGAAGTAATGAGTTTTTTTATATTTAATCTATTAGATTTAAGAGGCAAATTTGACATATGTAGGTTGAAGTGTGACAGTTCTTCTTCTATTACTAAATACTGTAAGTTTAGTTATTTCAGTATTATGGAGTATGTTGATATTAATGAATGTCTCAAAATTTGTTTTAATTTAGAAATCAAAAGTAAATTGATGTGTTTAATATTGGCATACTTTAACAATTTTAATTAATAAGTTTCAAATTCAAAACATTTTTTAATGTAACAATGTGAATAATTGAAATACATCATCTATTATAACTAACCAATTTTAGTCTGAATTTTTCAGAACAAATTAAAATGATTATTTAGTAAATGCAAACAAGTGTACTTGTAATTGAAAGGTATAACAAATTTACAAATTGCCTGAAAATTTTTTTATTGAAATAATTGTCGGTCCTGAGCTATCTTATAATGTGTATATAATTTATTTATTTATTTATTTATTTCATTTATTTAATTTATTTATATATTTATTTATATTGTGATTTATTTTGTTAATATTATTTATATTAAATTATTCATTTTGAAAACCACAGACATGTAATATTGGCATAATTACTATAATTTGTATGAACATAACTTATTTGTTTATTTTATCTTTATTAGACACCACCCTAATTGGGTTTATTTTATTGCAGCATTAGTTTAACTTTGTATCTAGACCTGAAGATGCTTTGCAAATTGTAGAAAGCGAAACCGGTCGTCTGATTGTTAAATTAAATTGATTGTGAGTAAGTCTTATTATTATTTCTTTACCTATTTAAACAAAATTTATTATCTGTACATGCTAGACGCACTTGGCCCTTTGGCCAATTGGGATATGGATCACGTTTTACGAGATAATTCATGTAATGGTCCACCAAAAAGTGTCGAAAAGACCTAGAGAATGCTATGTCCATAGAGCGTCGTGCTGAACAAAGCGCTCGTGTTTTAAAGACCTCAATATCTACTTATACTTTAATATATATTTTACCTTAACTTAAAATAAACTTAATTTTCGGTTAATTTTGTGGGAGTAGTGTAACTAGAAAATTAGCAGTTTATACCTGAGAAAAATAGTAACAAAAAGTTTACAAATTGTATCATTTAACTAACTAAGATTGAGGGCAAGAGATGAACTAGACGCAGACGGATATTCTGCCTAGCAAATCTTCTTTTGAAGAAGAGTGTAATGGAACTACCTAAACCTTAAATCGTTTGCATCGCAAAATCATCTACATTTAACTAAGCCTCATTTATTGTTTCTACGTCTATATCAATTAAAATACCCATTATAAAATTTCCCAAAATCCTAAATTAATTAATCTGCTTATAATAGTATATTAACTTTTTTTTTTATAATATGTGATGGATTCGATTTAGTAATTGGATTTTTAACTCAAAAATTTGGAACAGGAATATTTCCAAGTCAGTTTCACTTAAACTCATACTTTTACTTGTACTATAAAGTTGTTCATTTGTTAAATAAATAATCGCTATTTTATATTTTAGATCGAGCCGCTTTGACGAGACTCAGTACGACGATGGATCGTACAGCTCGAAGTACGACTACGATGGCGACAGACGAGATGACGAGTTCCTTAAAACTGCTCACAGCCAAAACATAGCAGCCAGCAGAAACGAGTTACAAAGAACGAGCAACAACAAACAACAACAGACAACTCAATTAGCTTCGCAACCTGCACGAACAACTTACGATGTTCCTAAAACCTATCCATCCACTCCTAAGGACGTTCCAAGAACCAATCCCTCCACTTCCCAAGTCACTAAAGATACTCCCAGAATATATCCATCAACCGCAGTAACTAAAGATGTTCCAAGAACATACCAGTCTTCGTCACAAGTCACTAAGGACGTTCCAAGAACTTATCCCTCAACATCTCAAGTAACCAAGGATGTCCCAAGAACTTACCCGTCAACGCCCCAAGTAACAAAGGACGTCCCAAGAACTTACCCATCAACGCCTCAAGCAACAAAAGATGTTTCTAGATCTTTCCCATCCACTCCACAAGCAACAAAAGACTCATCCCGAACTTCGCAAGCTACTGAATCACCTAAGACCAGTTCTCAAGTGGTAAACAAAAAACCCGCACCCCCTAAGAAAGACTACGACTATGCTTACTACGACACTGGAGTAGCGAGTGAGCCTGACTACGAAATTGATACCGAGATTAAAAAATCAACGGTCAAAAATTAATTGATTAAAATGATTAAATATTTTTGTTGTTAATTCATACTGCTGGTACTTCCATGAAACTTTATTATTACAAAACTGTTTATTGAAAAACTTGATTGTATATAAGTAATCTATTATACATTGGCTGATTAAATATAAAAAATAACCTAGCCTCCGGTTTGCTGCCTAAAGAGAAAATGATGATCGTAATTCAACCTTATGAATCAACAACTGAAGTAAGGTAGAGAAAAGTGGAATAATATTGGATACATTTTTTTCAACTGCTACATTTTACAAAAAAAGAATTCTAATTTTGTTTTGTTTTTAGTAATTTATTGATCTAACTATCTATTATGTTCTAGTAGGATTGAAATAACTCTAAACTCTTAAAAATACCTGTAGGCGATGATAAAATGCTAATAAAAAAGACCCAAATTATACAATATAAACAATATATTTGTTATTTTGGTGATAACAAAATATCAATTTTGTTTCAGTAAATGATATTAGTTATTCTGAAAGGTACAACAATACAAAATTTGCAAATGTAATTAATATTGCCGTCAGCTTCACCGCAAGCTTCATAACACCATCTGTAGCATTTGCAGCAGCTATTCCTTGTTGTCCAGCATTGTCGAAAGAAACAAATTCAAGGCAGTAGATGCATTTCACATCCTCTTCTTCTTAATCCATGTCACCTTCAGAATCATCAAAGGGTATTTTGCTCTCATGAATCTAAGAAACGCCTGTGTTTTTGGATTTAATTTTTTGCTTGGGTTCTTTGCGTAAATTAGTATCAGCGTTTATGTTTTCTTTCATTTTCTTTAACTTTCTGCATGTATTAGAGTCAAAGTTTACCACTTTCTTAACACGCTTGCAGTTTTAGGCGATAGTGCTTCTTCAAGAGCTTTTTATAATGCGATACACTAATTAAAGCAGCTGCACCAGAATTCTTTCGTTTAATTCCTGATGGACCAAGTAAAACAGGCAAAGGTTTTAAGTCAGTTGGTTTTACAAAATTGCTTATTTAATCAATCCTGGTAATTATTCCACAAGTTGAACAGAAACGTCCTGTAAAATGATAATGTGCTTGGTCTTCTCAATAGTATTTGGAAATTTATTTATGTTGTTACTATTGTGTATCAACAAAAGAGAAGTTTCTAACTTTTCATGGATTGCAAAATCTTGGTCACGAAACAAATCTCTATCAAATGATATAATGCCACTTTTTCGAAAACCATGCAACGAGATTTCCATTGATGCTATCCTTAAATAAGCTTTGCCAAACAAACCAGTAATCTGGTACGGGGAAATTGTTCTACCAGGATTATTTCTTAACCAGTTTTCGATTTGTTGGCAATAATATATCTTTAAAGGTCCCATAAGGGCTACATCTAAAGGTTTTATCTTATCATTTAGGTGTGGAGGTAGGCATATTACAATGATATTATTTTCTTGAGCCTTATTAATGACATCCAAGTTTCTTGTGTGCGAGTAGTGACCATCTAAAATTAAAATAACAGGATCTTCGGCGGATGGCTTAGTATAGGAAATAAAATGATCTATCCACAACGTAAATAAGTAGGATTAATCCACCCAGAAGGATAACATCTTCCAATTGCTCCAAGAGGGGCTCCATCCAACAATTCTGCTTTAAAAATTTTCCTGGATAAGATCATCATTGAGGAAATATAATGCCCATTTGCATTTATACATATGACAACCATCACAAGTGAACCTCTTTCCACAGTTGTTAATGCTCTAATTTGTTGTGTTTTATTTTTAAGCCTATAGCTTTAGTTGTGCTACTTTAGTAATGCTTGTGTTGAACAACTTGTATCCCGGACTTGTCAACATTATAAATCCTGCTTGGATTAAATTTTATCTTTTTTCTTCTGGTTCCAGAATATCATAAAATTTCTTAAGATTTTCTTTAGGGAATCCTTTAATTCTAGCAGCAGATACACCTTGTGACGTTTGAAAAGAAATAGTCTTGTTATGCTTTAAAAAATTTCCTTAGCCATTTTCTCCCTGCTGTAGCCTTCGAGTTAGAAAATAGATACGGCAAATTGTCGACCAAAGCCAACTAAAAGGCTAAAAGGCGAATGTCTATTAAGGTTGTAAACCATAAAACCTCCTTTCAAATTCCAAGCAGTATTCAACCAAACCTTTTTTCTAATGCTTCGGGAAGAACTGGCTTATGATCAAGAGTTGATTTTTCGAGGTATTTTAGTAGATTTTCTTTCTTACAATGACATTCTAATGTAGCTTCTGGTACGTCGTATGCTTTCGCTGCTTTCAAATATCCCATCTCCTTATTGAGTGGGACATAAATTGCAGAGGCCATACAAAAACGCTCTTCAGTATAGATATATAAAAAAACCTTATATTGGATATCCAATATTGAGAATACTTCTATGTCCAATATTAGGCACATTTATAAATTAAAGGTTAGAATTTTAAGAAGATAAACAGACAAAAATTTCATGACTAAAACTACATAAATATGTCAACTTTTTGTCGATAGATGGCACCCATATTCCATTTGTTTTTGAAATAATTAGCTATCCAATTTTAGGCGCTATCTTAATATTAAGTGACCTTCCTCTATTACAAATACTTGTATCTTTATTAATTTTAAACAGCATTCATCAAAACCTCATTTATATCGACACAACTCGGTGACTCAAAATAAAAAGATTGTCTAAGAGATAGAAGGTACTTAATCGCGATTAGGAAAGATAGGTACAACGTATACACTGAATTAGCCGATGATAGAAATGAGACCCTCCACTTGTCATTTGTTTACGAACCGCACTCCGTGTCGGAATGTCTAGACATTCAATCAGCACCAATATGAGACGTATTACGGAATTTTGGAATTTTACAATTGCAAATTAGTTTCTTGTGAAATTGCTCATTGAATTATCATTATAACCCATCTATATAAACACGTAAACCCAGATTATATTATATTAATACACTTCTTTGCTATCCAATTTCAACGATTTTGTATGTAGCATAAATTTATAATGTATTGCAAAATTTATTTATAATCCTAATTAATTGAGGATTACAAGTTCTTCTAGGATGTTGTTCCAATCGTTATTCATATTGCAACTTTACGTCAGCAAGTAAATTGTAGTTTTAAATTAATCAGCTTAATTAAAGCAGTTTTCCACAGGTTTTATCCTGACCATTTTGTAGTTTTTACACTTGGTTTTATCATCTTTATCCATCACCTGCTTCTTCACGATTTCTTTTTGTGTCCTGTGTGTATTTTCAAAAGGTTTTTGATGTTTTATGTGGAATTATTTTTCTTGGATTTTGTTTGACAGATAATAAAGAACTTATTTATTAATAAAATATTTATTCTGTACCAAAATCTACCTATCTGTAACTAAGTCTTTTATTCTAGTTGTGTATTGTAAGATATTAATACTATATGTAGATTATCAATTACGTGAGAGCAGAAAAAGGAAAAATATTTATAAGCCAATAATACAATCGCAACGTAATTAAAATAAAGTTCTGTGGAAGTATTAATATTATTAATTTTTCTTCTACAAGATTTCGTGACGAAGCTGGAGGTAAAATAAAATTTTACAAAATTTAATCTTGTTAAAGAAAATTTAGTCAATGTAGAAGTTGACTTAAGGCAAAGATTAGAAACAAAACATGTCCATGTTTCCCTATAGCCACATTTATTTGGTTGTGAGCATATTGTAAAAAATTAAATTTAATATTCGTTAAATTCTTTAGTGTATATTTGTTATCTTTGCCTATATTGATAATGGAAGAAGTCTGTTTTTATAATATAATACATTAGAGCCCAATACAACAGTATTTAAATAAAATCGAAGGTTAAGATATTATTTCAACATTAATTTAAGGTTGTACATATTGTATTTTATTTGTAAGAATAAAATAAGAATAAAATTATTGTTACTTTTATATATTTTGATTTACATTATTGAAACTGTACGAGCTATGATGGAAAGTTAAAGCTCGGATTATAGGCAAAATGCCTTTTTTTGCCTATTTTGCCTATTATAAGTGTTTTTTGCACTTTTTGCCTTTTTTCGTAAATTCCGCCTATTTGTGCCTTTTTTAAAATTTCATGGTACTACCCATGATATTATTCTATTACTAAACCATTCTATAATAAAATTTTGGGTCAATAATAAAATATCAATGGTTTGTTTATATAATAGATTTCTAGGAAAATGTACCTGATCGAGACTTGAGGGTTAACTATTTGGAAATCCCTAAGCTTTATTAGTTTATTATCAGTTGTACAGTCGGTTACTGTATCAGAGTTTACTCACAAATTAGCAAATTGCTATATCCTAGTTTAGTTTTGTTGCGTATACCGAAAAGCAAAGAACACGTTTTAAAACGTTCAAGACAGTTGTGTGAAAAGATGACATCTAAATTAAGGCTATGGATCGCACCTTATTCGGAACTTTCTCTAGAAGGAGATGGAGCATTTTGTAAACCATGCGGCAAATCGGTAAGTTTTATTTTTTTTTTCTTTTTTTCTCGTCCCACAACATAACTAAATTCTAAAGCGGTTTTAGAATTCTAATTATTTTTTTTTAATTCTCAGATTTCAAGTAGAAAAAAGTACTTTATTGACCAGCATTGTGGAACCCCACTTCATAAACGTAATTTGGAAAAATTAAATTCCTCTAAGTTAGCCCAAACATCTCTGCGGGATAGTTTAAGCAGTTCAAAAAAAAAAGGAGGAAGACGCATTTAAATTTGATTTATGCCAGATGATGATTGCATCCAACATTCCTCTATATAAAGTTAATAACCCTAGTTTTAAACGCTTTTTTGAAAAATATCTTAATAAATCCTTACCGGACGAGAGTACATTGAGAAAACATACTGTGGAAAAATGTTATGTGGAATGTATTTCAAAAATTAAGCACGAGTTGGAGGGCAATTTTTTGTATATTATCGTGGATGAAACGACAGATGTATGCGGCAGGTATATAGCTAATTTAATGATTGGAATTTTGAACGAAAACTTTGCGAGAAAACCTTATTTAGTTGCCGTTAAAGAATTGGAAAAAACAAACAATTTAACAATAAGTCGATTTATACAAGATAGTTTAACAAACCTCTTTTTACCCAACGCTATACCAGTGAATAAAATAGTTTTAATGCTTTCAGATGCTGCGGCATATATGTTAAAAGCTGCTGTTAATTTAAAAATTTTTTATCCTAATTTAATTCATTGCACTTGTGTAGCCCACGGGGTAAATAGAATTGCTGAAGAAATAAGAAATCTGTTTCCGTTGGTAAATAATTTTATAAATTTTATGAAAAAAGTTTTTGTAAAGGCTCCGTTGAGGGTGCAAATATATAAAGAAAGACTTCCCGGTGTCCCTTTGCCACCTAAACCAGTAATTACAAGGTGGGGAACCTGGCTCGAAGCAGTCTTTTTTTACTTTGAACACTGCAATGAAATAGAATTAGTTATGTCAGAATTTGATGATGATATTTCCGAAGCCATTCGAGAAGCAAAAAAAATATTAAAAAATCCCAAATTGAAACAGGAACTCGGTTATATCAATGACAATTATAAATTAATAGTTACCACAATTACCTTATTAGAAAAACAAGAGATAAATTTATGTGAGTCAGTAAAATTAATAGATAATTTAAAGACGAAAATTAAATCGGCACCTGGAAGTAACGGTCAATTAATTTTTAAAAAAATGAAATATGTTTTCGACAAGAATGAAGGTTTTTCGTTTTTATCTAATGTTGCTAAAGTTTTGAATGGGACATTTTCCGAGGAATTTCAAATTATGCCAGATTTATTATCCGCTCTGAAATATGCTCCAATTACATCTGTCGATGTCGAACGTTCGTTTTCAATGTACAAATTAATTTTAAGTGATCGAAGACATAGTTTTAAGACCGAAAATATTGAAAAACATTTAGTTGTTTCTATTAATGATAAAATTTTAAGTGGTTACAATGTTTAATTATTAATTAACAGTTATTTAGTTACTAGTTTATTTATACTAATGTTATGATTATGATGTGTAAATATACTTGCCTTAAGTTAATATTACGTTAATTTACTTTGTACAATAAATAATAAGTTATATTCCTTTATTGCCTATATTTTGCCTAAATGTTAATATTCCTGCCTTTTTTAATAAAAATCTTTGCCTATATAGGCGCCTTTTTCTTCAATTTTTGTTGCCTATAAATCCGAGCTTTAATGATGAAGTCTTACAGTATTACTTCATCAACGCATGGCAATAAATGCGACTCCCAGTACCAAAGATTTACAAGCAAATTAATCATAAATAAAGGGTTAGTCTTTAAGTATTGGACATATAGTCAAACTTAATGTCCATTACTTGCTGTATTGTACTGCTTTAAATTTAAGTAACCACTAAGAAAAATACAAAACAAACCAAATTACTACAAGAATTGGCCCAAAGAACAAACACTTTTGGGGACTGAGACGTCTAACCACAAAAGCAGTTACAAAAGAAATAATAAAAATGAAAAAAATTTGTCCAGGAAAACTTTTGTAGATTTTAGATAAAGGAAGCCGCTCTTAGACCTTTCCACATGGCCAACTGAAAGGTCTTTTGAATTTGTGCCTTATCTAACTGTGCCAAAGCTTTTGATTCCTTGCTCTAAGATCGATCGGTTTAGTTTTTTTATTTAAACAAAAATAACTCCGCATCAACTACTAAAAGTTATTAGCAGCGAGTAGGGGAACCCCAATTATGAAGTTTTCAATGTCTTACAATGTATACAATTTAAAATATATTTGTTTGAGATTCTTAATCACAGTTTTAAAATTGAATAACTGGATTGTAAAACAACTAAAATTCGTGGTCAATTAAACACAAAGGTGTACTGTACTTGAATCTGTTTATTGCTGTTTACTCTTATGCCGGGCCACCTCACGGTCCAACGGTGTCGTTCGACAAAATCGGACAGCGGCGTTGTTCAATTTGTTGGCATATCTGGTGCGCCCACACACCGTACTGCGCCGCAGTATTTGTTCGGTTCTCGACCATGTCAGATCAAACAATCATTTTAGCGTCTCTTGCTTTGTGTATAACAAAGCGTAAAAACAAACCTAAAATGAAACGTAGATTTTGGTGCAAAGAATGGCTTATGAAAAGGGATGCACTGAGTCATCAACAGATAGATTTGAAATAGCTCTTCGGGGTACATCCTGATCATTTAAAAATGAGAGCAACGGAAAATACCACAATTTAGGTTTATAAATCTCGTCTGTCCATGCACCCGATTTACTTGATTGTAATACTAATTTTAGTTCTCTTTTATAGGATGTTCTAAAATTGTTAATTTTTTTTTCTTACATACTCTTCATTCGCATCTTTGTTTACTTCTTGGAACTTTAATATTAAAATGTCCATTGCCTGTTTTCGGGCGTTTCTATCGTGATACGTTTTACTTTTAATTCGCCATAAACATTCTTGTTCTTTATATAATTCAAAAAACTCTCTTAAAAAATTCTCGCTAAATGAAGCCATGTCGATTTTCTAATATGATTAAAGCAAGTGTGTAGCATGATATAAGGAAACAAGGTATGCTCACTAGGTGGACTCGTTTTTGCACATCGCTGCGCCGACCAAAATCCACCATCTTTTCAATACGTCACATGCGTGTAGGGATGGTGACCTAATCCCGTACCAGTTACTTTGAAACATGTATTTTATTTATACTTGTGGAACTGATCCCTATCACCAATATAAACGAGTACGGGTCATGGACGTATAAATGAAGATCTTTATTTATACGTCCATGGTACGGGTACTGTACTCATTTGTTTTGTAAAACAAAAACCCTCTATTAAAAAGATCGCATGTTGTATATGGAATTCCCTGCTCGAATTGTGATGGAGTTTATATTGGACAAACCAGTCAGCTACTTAACTCAAGAATACGTTCCCACAAATATGACAAAAAAACTCAACTGCCCTCACAAAACATGAAAACGAAAAAAAACATAAATTTGATTTTGAGAAAACCAAGATCCTAAAAAGTAACCCAACAAGAAGAAGAGAGAGCTTCTAGAGTCTATACAAATAAAAAAAATAACAACGCCATAAATGATAAAAAAGATGTCAAAAATTTAAACAAAATATATTTTAACTTAATTTAAAAACACATAAAAAACAATCTCAGAACGCCTATGTTAAAATAACTGATTGTTTAAACGATAAACCAACATCAATAAACACATAAGATTTAAAATACATTTTACATGTAGTGACTTAGTGGGTATGTCCTATGTTTTTAATATTATTTTAATTGTGACGTGTACTTGTTAGTACCGTATTTTACATGCTTGGTAAGTCAAAAATTTAACTTTTAAACCGTATTATGTCTGTCATGAAATGTTTTTTTAGTCAATATTATTTCTTGAAAAAGGCATGGATTTCCTGCCGAAACGTCGGAAATATAATATATGAAAATGTCGTAGTGTCAAATCAATTTTTTTTTATGAACCTAAGCCCAAGAAAATCCCTAAAATATATATCAAGGTTCAAGAACTAAACTCAAACAATATATATATATATATATATAAATATATATATATATATATATATATATATATATATATATATATATATATATATAGTACTAAGATTTCGAAACAGAAATTAATTAATTTCTCAGCAATACAAATAATTTTCTAGTTATTCCCACAAAATCATGGGCTTACCACAAACAAGTTGACATTGCCAAATTGATTCATCCATATCTATAAAATCACCATTGCCAAAAATAAATATATTATTAAATATTTAAAATTTTATTTGCAAATATTTATTTTCTACTTGTTCATGTAGTATTGCTAAAATTTATTATAATCATGTTATGCGTATTCATTTGTTGTTATTCATATTCGTCAGGAAATTATAAGCTTGTCGATCAGTGGATTATTCAACAAATATCGATGACAAATATACATAAAAAATAAATAATTTAATTGTTTCATTGCATTTGTCCTTAATTTTTATCGTGCATTTCTTAACGTTTACAAAGCTTTAGATAAATATCAACAGATGTATTATTAATGTAATGTAATAACAGTAATTTAGGTATTTGAAGTTAAACAGTCATTTTAATAACTATAAAGAAATCTAACAAAATACAAATAATGTTAACGTTATGTTTAGATATCTATTAAACGAATGATAACAAACTGATTTCCAAACAAGTATTTTTTAACAGGCATTTTTGTATACGCGTATCAGTTTAACCTGATCCACAAAAATACTTGGATCAACCACCTCTACATGCGTGACGTCTGCTTTGTTTACGTCCGTCCAGCTAAGTGTTTTGCATTTTTTTAACCTTACTTTGCAATGTATTGTAATTTAAAAGTAATTTTTTTTTGTTTTGTTTCGATTTTAAAAAAATTATTTTAGCAAGAGTCTGTTCAGATAATTTTAAATCTGAATTAATTGGATTAATGAATAATATTAATTTTTTAAATTAATTTTAAAAATTATTTTAGCAAGAGTCTGTTCAGATAATTTTAAATCTGAATTAATTGGATTAATGAATAATATTAATTTTTTAAATTAATTTTAAAAATTATTTTAGTAAGAGTCTGTTCAGATCATTTTAAATCTGAATTAATTGGATTAATGAATATTTTTTATCAATTTTGTAAATATTTGAATTGCCGCCTTCAAAATGGCGGATTTTGGTCGTAAACGCGATTGGCTGTTCAAAAAAAGTTGATGAAATCAACTCTGCAGTACTGCCGCAGACAGGCCAGTCTGTCTGCGGTCAAATTGTACGATTTCGTTGGATGCACGGTCACACACGATCAAAATCCTTGTCAATTTGTCGAACTCGACGAAGTTGAACAACGCCGCTGTACCACGGTCACACACGCTCAACAAATTGATGAAATCAACTCTGCAGTACTGCCACAGACAGGCCAGTCTGTCTGCGATCAAATTGTACGATTTTGTTGGATGCACGTTCACACACGATCAAAATCCTTGTCAATTCGTCGAACTCGACGAAGTTGAACAACGCCGCTGTACCGTGAGTGGCGGCTTTACCTACGAGTTAGGCGTAAAGCTATTATTTCAAATATGATTATAATTGTTGCATTGAACTGTTTATTTTGTTTATCTTTGAACCTTTTTTGTGCTCATTAGTGAAATATTATTACATTTCAAGTTACCTTTTTCCTTTACACCAATTTTATAGGCAACCAAAAATACAACATGATGTTTTGTTATTATCTAGACACTGGTCAATAATTACAACGGATAAATTATATAAAATACTGGATAATCCTAAACCTCCTGCTTTTGACTACAGGGACAACAAATTTAAACAAACTACTTCAACCGTAACAAAATCAATAATGTTAACGAATGATGGAAAAAACAATTAACCTAAAATTTCTTACGTGGCTGCAGCTAAAACAAGATCTAAAGCTTTTTTCAAAAAAAAAGACCAAAAAATTATCACACATTCTCATTCCAATTTTGTGTTACTGAACTACGTTTAAAGCAGTTGTTAAGATCGTGAATCCCCAGAATTTTTGTTTTTGCATCGAAAATCTTAAACAACCGAGTGTGTATCTACTTATCATGAATAGACCTTGTAGACGAGCTTATATTAGAGCATTTCACTGTAATTGAAATTCCTTTGAGCTAAGTATAAAAAGACTAATTTCTCCAGCTAAGAGAATCTTTCCTAGACATACTTAATCGCAATCAGTTTCATGTCTTTTACACAGATGCCTCTAAAAGTAATGTAGCGGTGGGTAGTGTTGCTGTTTCCTCTTTCAGCACTACAAAACTAATTAGACTTTCTGCCGTTTGTAAGTTACACTGAAGTATAGACTGTCTTTGTTGTGAACCAACTGACCGCAATGTAGCGATTTGCACATTGCGACTCCTTATCATCAATATAAGTTAATTAAAAACATGTTCTTAGATCATCCTCTAGTAAATTTAAAACATTACATGTATAATAAACTTATGGAATATTATTGTCAGTATTGTCTGCGTACCTTCACATATAGGACTTTTAGGAAATAAGGCTGTAGATGTAGTCGCAAAAGAAGCTTCTACTTTGGATATATCTATATCAAATATCCAGCTGCATAATGATAATAAAAAAATGTTCAAAAAGCGTATATATGACAAATGGCAAGCTAATTGGAACACAACTTCGAGCACTTACACGATATACAAGCATTATACCTTCCTTAGAGCTACAACCTGTGCCCAGAAGACACAAGGTTATTGTAAGAAGATTAAAAATTGGACACACTTGGCTTACAATGGCTTTCTCATGGCATCTACTGATCCATCTGAATGTGGCCATTACAGCTGTCCCTTAACCTTCAAGCATTTTCTTAAGGCATGTCCACACCTTTCTACTAAAGAAAACAACACCAGTTGGGAAATAATATACAAGAAATGTTGAATGAAACTGAGAAACTTGCAAGTTTGTTTAAATATTTAAGAGATATTCAAGTGCTTTATTAACTGTCAAATGTAAAACTGTGTTTGTAATACCCTTATATTGTATTAACTGTCATCATGTCAATGAGCTCGTCGTCGAGACACGTTAGTTCAGAAAAAAAATATATTATTTTAAATATTGTGAAATTTAATGTATTTTAAACATTTTAGTATGTACTTGGTAGTTTCTTCATATTGGTAATCAGCCTATTTTTTCTTCTTGCTTGGATGTATTTTTAACATTCTAACAGAAATGTTTAATACTGATTGGGATCTTAGAGTTGTAGCAGGAATGAATGGGTTCATTATTTATTAACTAGATATGGGTTAATATAGTACGTCATAATCACAATCGAGGTATTGTCGGTCTAAGTTTAAATGCCATGTTTGTCTGTTACTTTAGATTTTCCAAAATTATGAAAGATTTGCATCAGTATGAGAAATCTGGAGATCCTGAAGTTGGTGAACAACTCTTAGAAACCCTAAACTCCGCCAGAACCACAAAGTGTAGGGAAACTTTAGAAAATCTCAATTTCACACACAGTAGCCGCACCGCAAGGAACCTTCTAAGGAAACTAGACTCTGGCACAAACAACGCTACAGCAAACTCTGCAGCCCCAAAACCGAAAGATATCGTAAACGCATAGCTAACCTTTCAAAACCAGTAATAGAAAAAAATCATAAAAGAGAAGTTAGATTTTAGTTAAAGAAGCCAAAATTGCTCAACAACAAAGCTTACCAATAATGAAGCCTATCGAGCCAGAAGAACTTGCAGAAGCTCTAAAATTAATTAAATGCCGCAAAGCCGCAGGAGTTGACAACATTTATCCTGAATTTATAAAACACATTGGTCCAAATACCAGTAAGTGGCTTCTTAAATTTTACAATAAAATATTGACTAAGCAGAAGTTTCCATAATCCTCCAAAAAAAGTAAGATCATCGCAATATCTAAACCTGGGAAAGACCTGAGAGCTACAGACCAATCGTTTTTTAAGCGTCTGCTATAAGATATTTGAGAGGATAATCCAAACGAGATTATTTTACATTGCAAAGCCAAATATTCCTTAAGAACAAGCTGGATTCATGCCGGGAAGAAGCTGTGGCGATCAAGTTCTCTCCTTAACAACATTTATTGAGAACGGATTTCAGAAGAAACTTAAAACAGTAGCAGATTTCATAGACTTGACGTGCGCCTACGATCAGTGTGCAAGGAGAGTCTTTTATTTAAAATATACCAGATGGTTACCATGCCGTTCGTTCAACAGTCTGATAAACCAAATGCTAAGTGACAGACTTTTCAAGTACACCTAAATGGAAAAAACGGTAAGCTCAGAAACCTGCAAAACGGCTTACCACAAGGGTCAGTTATGTCTCCTCTTCTTTTTAATATTCATACGTCAGATGTACCAACTACCACCTCGGGACAATTTATTTATGCCGATGACATGTCTCTGTGTGCTTAAGAAGAAGACATAAAAGTCACCGAAACCACTATAAAAACAGATCAAAACACTGTTAACAGATACTTTACCCATCGAAGACTGAAATAACCGCTTTCCATCTTAACAACCACAAGGCAAATCACAGACGATGATTTAAATTTAGAATGCGATCGAACAATTCTAAAGCACAGTTCGAATCCCAAATACCTCGGCGTAACTCTCGATCTTACTCTAACATTTAAACAGCATTTGGAAAACACTTTAGCAAAAATAAAGACCTGCAATAACATTATTCAGAAATTAGCAAATACATCATGGGGGTCTAATTTAGAGGTCATCAGAACGAGCGCGCTGTCCTTAATGTATCCTACTGCAGAATATTACGCTCCGGTCTGGCTAAGCAGTCATCACACAAACGTCATAGAATACCCAATGGCTTTCAGTTTGAAGCAACATCGCTCCACCAGCAACAAGACTACTAGCCGCACTCAACACCTAGTCAAAAATGCCAACAAAACCCAGCACTACCGATAAATACATATATCGCTGAGCTAGACCAAAGAGAGTTAAGACTGAAATCCAGACATCCACCTACTAGAAAAAAAGGATGTCTATTGGTGCTTACTTGTTGGTGCTGTTTGTATTCTTCGGTGTTATTAAAAGCATCGGATCTCGTTTACAAAAAGCGGCTCGCCAGTAAATGACGAATTGATTATGCCAGCAATCACTCACCCCCTACAGGCATGAGTCTTGTTAAATTGTTTGAATTATCACAGTAAAACAACAAAGAAATATTTAAAAATATATTTAACTTAATATATTAATCTATGAGTATTTATTTATAGGTAACAAAGGTTTTTATATAATTACAAAAATAGTCGTTATATCTACTACCAAATTATTTTTATACAGTAATCCTAGTAAACAAACTACAATTTTTTAACAGTTTTAGTATAAATTTTACTCCAAATATATTATAAAAAATATTTAGTTGCAATTTACTCTATACTTCGTTTTGTTTACTAGAAATATTAACAATTAAATAAAAATACTATTTACAATTTCTTACTTCTTTTTTCTTTCGTACATTTAAAAATTATTATAGAAGAATAGCGCTTGATGTATGTTCTTGGAGAATAATAGAACTGATCGGATGGACTTCAACAATTATGTACATGTAGATGCAGTATTGTACGAATTAATGGAATCACTGTGACATTTTTAAATATTCACAGTTGGCAAGACTGTTCACACATTTACAACTAACCAAGCATTGAAAACATAACCTTACTTTTCTCTGCTTTTTATTTGAAGGTGTTTTAGGACATTTCCCACTAAGTTTGTGTTGTTTTGTACTACTTGGTAAGTAATTGGTGAGTTTGTTTCGTTTAATTCCATCATGGATATTACGCCTAGGAAGCGTGAAAAAATTATCACCTTAAGTGAGCACACTTCTATGTCACACAGAGAAATTGCAAGAGCGTGTGGAGTAAGTCATGGGGTAGTAAGTAAGATTTTAAAGCGTAAAGTAGAATCGGGATCAACGGATGTGAAAAGGATACGAAAATGCGGAAGAAAGAGAAAAACAACACCAGCAGATGAAAGATTTTTACTTGGAAAGAGCAAATTGGACCCAAGAAAAACAAACCAAGAACTCCAACAAGATCTAGCAGCATCAGATGTAGTGGTTTATAACTGTTCGAAAAAAACTTTTGGAGAATAGTTGAAGGGTAATGCGTGCACAGATAAAATAGCTTCTGCTTCTAACTAAACGAATGAAAGAACAAAGGCTACTGTGGGCCAAAAAAAACTCTAATTGGACGGTAGACGACTGGATAAAAGTCCTACTTACAGATGAAACTAACTTTATAGTTAAGGGATAACGGTCGAAATTCTTACACCTTCTCATATTGATCTAACCTTAAAACATCCAGTCAAAAAAATGTTTTGGGGATGTTTTCTATCTGTTTTTCAGCGTTTGGATACAGAACTTCAAAAATGTCAACCCCAAGGAAGAGCTATTCTTCTACAGGACTTTGCTCCCTGTCACAAATCAAAGTAAATGATGGAATTTTTTTAAAAATGAAGAGATTATTGTTTTCGATGGGTCCGGTAATTCGCCAGACCTCAACTCCATTGAAAATTTGTGAGCCATTTACAAAGCTAAGTTGCGCAAAATCGACCATACGAAAATAAAAATAATGGAAGCGGTCATACAGGTTTGGTTTCGAGATAAAAGGAAATCTGGAAACTGTCAGAAGCTCGTAGAATCTATGCCAAAACGGATAGAAGCAGTAATAGCAACCAAAAGGGGACATATTTCCTATTAAATGATGTAAGTTTACCTTAACAGTTCTGTCAAAACATGTTTTTTTTTGAATAAACTGTTTTTCAATAAAACTGCCCATGATTCCAATTATTTACACAGTACTGTACATCAGAAACATGTTGAGGCTACTTTTAGTATAAAAATATTTGAGTATTTTTTAGTTTCATATAATAAGAAAACGATCATAACTGTAGAAAAACAAAACAGAGTATCTTTCTAAGACCAGACACTTTAAATAAATCAGATGTTACATTAAAATACTAATACTTTCAGTTATAATTTGTATAATAGACTTGTAACCAGGTAAATATTATTTACCGCTCCACATACTCACAATCAGTCAAGGAAAGTTACAAATTTTGTCAACTAACTTCCCCTCGTCAGCTGACCTATATGACTTGTGTCAGTAATATACCTTATTAAGGGAGCTACCTACTTCCCTGAAAAATGATAATTATCTCTAAGTCGGTGGCAAAAAAATCTACACAACTTTTTACAATCTTGATTGGGGTGGGGGAACATATAAATAAACGAAAAAAAATTACTATAGTCATCAGAGACGAAAATGCCACTGAACCTCTAAAAATCATGCGAACAAGCTGAATTTTGACAAGAATATTAATTTTGGGACCCCAAAAAAGATGCACAAATGTTTACCACTCACTTTTATTGCCTGGCCTAGCCCAAAAACCCCTCGCAGGGGTAAAAACGTACAAAAATCGATTTACACAGAATCGTTCTCTTAGAAACAACGCTTGAAGTAACCGTCGATTTTGCATGTCAGTTACGCGCGCAAAATCAATGTTCAATAAAATTTGTATCAGCTCGACGGTAAAAATTCCACATCTCTTAATTCAAGTAACCTATTAACAAAAATCAAGATGAGTTTGAAAGGTAAAGAGTTTAGCTTTTGTGCAGTTTCTGTATTTTACCGCAAATAAACTTAGGTTTTATACAGGTATTACCCGATGGTTTTCCTGATTTAGGGGTACAAATGTGGTTCTTCGGCTAGCACAAACAGTACCAAGACTTATAAATCACAAAATATTCTTTGATAATTGGTTCAGCAGCGTCCCATTGCAAATTTATTTAACGAAACAGGGTATGCTACCACCAGGAACAATTAGAATCAACAGAGTGCCAAACAGTAATATGTCAAAAGAGGCTGAATTAAAAAAGAACGGCAGAGGAGCTATAATATAGAAAGTTGCCACAACTGATGGTACAAAAATATCTGTTGTTACACGGTATGACAACAAATTAGTGAACATTTTATCAATATATGCTGAAAGTATGCCAACATTTGAAGTTAAACGGTTTTCGAAACAAGATAAGAAACATATAATAGTTTTCTGGCTACTAGTCTATACTATTATCCTTTAGAAAAATACTCAGTGGATTTAAAATAATATAAAATATGTAACTAATATTTACAAACATCGTTTAGGTTTCGTCTTTGTACAAATTAATTTTTCATCATCGAAATACGTGTTCAAGTCACAAACAAACTTTTAAATCTAGTAACTGATTTTTGCTATATCCTTGAGTGCAATAATGGAACAATCTGCAGTCTCTTTACATCTGGATAAAATTTATCTACCACTTTTCCGAAGCAATTGAAGAAGAACTGGCGTGGGGGGTACGTTTTTGTAACAGGTGTGGTAACTGTCGTTCTCTCTGCTTGTGTGGGATTGACTGATTTTCGCAAGGGATAGTCAGTTAGTTCATAGTCCTTTTTATTTTCGGTATTCTTGAAACTTTCAGTTGTGGTTTCTCTGCCTAAAAAATATATATTTCGAGTTAGAAAAAAATGTTAGTCCTATATCATTATTCGAAAGAAAGGTTTAATATGAGATAATAAAAAAATAAATACCATTCTATCGAAAAAATGTAGTTTTAGTAGGTTGTCAAATTAACATGTAAATGAGGCTTATTGAGCTTCCTGTCAAGCATACAAAAATACATATCAAATGTTTACAATTTTTATTTTTTTGGAAACCAATACTATATGCTAGAAAGAGAGTATCAATGATGGTATTGTACGTAATGGACACCATGTTCTATCCACGTCACAAAAAAAGATGATTTTGGGTGAACGGTGTTATAAAAAAGGAGAGTGGAAAACATCATAGAACTGTAGTTACTACAGTAAATTTCAAACGTAAAAATCTACAGAGTCAAAGTTTATACGCCTCTGCAACGAAAAAAAACCAAAAATTGAACAATTTTTACCCCAAATATAAAAATGCTAATTGTCAAATACAAATATAAACAATAATAATTACGTCGAGATATAACGCAAAGTTTCTACAGATCAAGGCACAAGATAGACAAAATAATTATATGATTGGGTGAAAGAACTTTACAACTTTATCAGGGTCAAAATACTGATTTCACTTACACAGAAAGATATCTATCTAGTTGAAAATCTCCTCAATATAGACACGACATATATAATCGTTTCCTATAGAGTAGCTTGATAAGTTTATATGTGTGTGACCTAGATAATAAACCAAACCAAAGAGGAATATACAAGAGAATGCGTCCCACAACAACACAACAGAAAAGATGGGTAGTTGAATGTTCTCGCTAATAAAATAAAGAAGAATTATAAGAAAATGATACAAAGTAAAAGCATCATTGAGGGAGATTATCAGATGAACAAAAGTAGTAAAATAAAAAGAAAAGCACACGAAATGAAAGAGAGAACAATATACAAACGATCCTAAAAATAAAATTTATATGCACGAACAATCACATATTCAAGAAACCAAACTCACAGACAAAAAGACGAAAACGAGATCGAATACTTCTTGTGATGGAGAACAAAGAATTTTTGAAAGATATAACTGCTCTCAATCGAGAGATTCACAACTGTGCAATCGAGATTCAACGCCTTTTTAAGAGCAAGGATTCTTGTTACAACAGGCAAAAACCCTAGTAACAGCCACATAATTAATTGTACCAGACAGAATCATAACAAAATACGAACAGAAGGAAGATGAGTACAGAAGAATCCTTAAGAAAATAATTTCATAACATTATAACATTATCAATGAGAATGATTTTGACAAGAAACATAGATCCCATTATGATATAATGAGAATAAGTCCATATCAATTGTGAATAAAGTTTGTACAATGACTTCTATACAAAAAGGAGAAAGAGGGATATCTGACAACTCTATAGGCCAATGTCCCGCTGTCCAAATGTAGCAAACAGTATTATGAGAGTAAATAACTAACAAGTTACTCACGTCCGAGTTAAGCAGGCCAATGATTTCCGGAGATATAAGGTGTTAACAAGTACAGTGCGGATCATTCTTTCTACAGTCATAACGCTATTAATAGAGAAAACAATGTTATTGACTTAGAGCGAACTTATACATTGAGCTGACGTGTCTATGTACTTATTAAAAACCATCACCTCCAATCATAAACATTGGGCAAATAGAGAGAGAGCTTTATGAATGCAGCGTGCTAGGATAGACTTCCCGAATTACAGAATGCTCATTATGATAACATTTACAATGAAGCTACTATAAAATCAGCAAACTGGGCCAATAGTATTCAAAAACCGTTGTTCTGCTCTCTTGCTCCCACTAAGAATAATTATTCCAACAACCAATTGATGTTGACTACCTTTCGCTTAACGTTCAAGTAGCAGACATCGATATCTCACATGCTGCTTATTAAGACTTTCACTTGCCAAAACAACATATTAGATATGCGAAATACCTTAGGCGCCTCAAGTGGAGGGACGACTTAAATTTGTGGCTTGATTATTTAGTATGAGAGCTGAATCCATATACCAAAAAAAAACAGAGCATTGAAAAGCTAATTACATAAAGAAAAAATATTTTCAAACCAAAGACCAAGAACACGTCCAAATTTAAAATCCAATCATATTATTCTGTGTTATGCATAAAATATATCCACACAGAAATAAATCTCGATATCATCCTGAATATAGTAACTCTCTTAATATCCCTTTCACTTACACACGAGCTTATTATTTGCCTAAGACAAATATACAGAAAACACCACACTGCGCCCATGATTTAATTTTCTTATGCATTTTAGAAGAGCATTTGACTAACTATAGTCTAAATGAATGAACAGCGACTAAAACGACCTTACTTTTGTGTTTACAGTTTCTTCATCTCACTTGAGACAATATCAATTGTTATACCAATACTCAAGCAAATAAGTACAATTTTATTTTTCCCACAATCTCACAGGCCCCTCTCCATATCCGCACAATGCATTGTAGTATGTAAACATAAAAAAAATGATCCACCAACACGTCTTTTATGGATTTGAAAAACACAAGATTATTCCCAATGGAACAACAATCAGGATGACCGACTAGACAACGCTCAACAAGAGAAATTATATACTACTCAAACCCGACATTTTTAACGCAATCAAAAGCAAACAAGGGTCTGATAGCAACTGGTATTTTGAAGTATGTACGATTTTCTTTTCTACAATAATTTTTATTTAAAATTTATTCTGTTTACTGCGTATTACCGTGACAATTGACACTTTATAGTATCGCCAATCAAAATCGTTGACAATTAGGTTGATTTATGGCATGCTCTTGTCCACGAGCTTGTTGACCAACCGAAGGTGATAGAGGGTTGTTTTAGAGAACCTGATGATCCCAAGACACTATACTTCATTGCTAGTCAGCGAGCAAACGTACCAGTTTATCGTTCTCAATATCAAAAGGTTTATAGATATGTTATCCTTATCCAAACTCGACTATGTATATATTATTAGTATAAATATATAGTATATTAGTTATTATTGATATTAATATATATATATTATATAATTATGCCTGAAACTAAATCACTCCGAAATTCACCAATACAGTACACAAGACGTCTGATGTCTTGGGCTGTTTCGTATCTAATTATTCAGCATATAAAGTCTTTACATGTTAAAGCTATAAACCTCCACTATGTTTACGAGGTGTGAGAATACCGTACACACTCTTCATGCCTGTGTAGAATTTCTTCCAGCTTCTTCCAATCCAATTATATACACTTTTAATTACATTATCACACCAACGCCCATAACAATCCTTCAGGTAGTCATCATAGCCGTATATGGAAGAGATGATAGAACTTTGTCCTAAACCAGATACGCCTATCTTCTCCAATAATTTGGATCCTTGGTGGACCCAAATTTAACAAGGAAACCAGTGTTAATTACATCACAGGAATTCATATACAGGTGAAAATACATAGCTTGAATGGAATAAACCAGTGTTATTAGCATACAATAATATAGGATACAGAGTTCTTTGTCACTGACGTTTCAAAGACTGAAAGTGGAGTTAGATATCTGTAAGCCAACAGTAACATACTTTTCGAGAACTCTATAACAATATATCTCTTAGGTGTAGGTATCAACACAGTGAACACTACTAATCTCACTTACTCAATATGCTAATAATATCCAAACATACACATGACCAGGGTGTGCACTGTGATTTAGCTTTCATTCTCTACATTCCCATTAAAAAAATATCTACCACCATCCATCAGTCCAAAATAATTAACAGTTTCTCATAACAAATAAAACATTTACATCGGATATGGTACCAGTCCCATATGTAGGAATAACAGTAACGAAAAATCAGTATTGTGCGTGCGATGACGATATATGTCACATTCTCATCGTTAATCTTAAAAAAAAAAATGAATAGAAAAATGTTAAAGCTCAAATAAAAATAATCTTACCTTGCTATGTATGAACCTTGACAATTTCATCCACGAATATTTTTCCTTGGTCTTTGTGTTATATGATATCTTGAACCAAATCTAGCCTATATCCCAGACCTTTGATAACTTTTGAGGCCTTCTGTCGTGTATGTTTACCCCCACTCTATTGATTGTGCTAAGGTAGTAAAATATGTTCTGTTGTAAAATTCTGTATCGTTTCGTTGAAGCGTAACATCATCAACAGTTAAGTCGGTTCCATTTCTGTTTTTTGCGCTAAAGTGTGGTATTTAGTATATTTATCTTTGGTCATAGTTACATCTACATTGTTATAGGTCAGTTGTATCACGTAGCATCACTAGTAGTGCTATCACATTTCAGGTGAATTATGAGTAATAGTCTCAGTTTCTGTAACAATCAGTAATTATCTACTTATAGTCTTGTCAAGATCTTTGTGACTTCTAATGTCCGTAGATATAATAAATACTCTGTTTTGTTTTAGTTACATCGATATTCCAGATTGTTGTCGTTTGTAGTGGTACCTCTTCAGTAGTACTTACTTGCTCAGATACTGGTGAGGGTATCTTCTTCAACAAGTTACATCAAACGAAATGAAGAGTACCTTGATGTTTTTAAAGGAACATTTAGAGAATCGTTTTTTGCATTGTAAACATATCATTGTTATCTTTTTAGGTGAAGCTCGGTAGTATGTATCTATAAATAGTGTTGTGAGTGTCTTACACAGTAGTATTATTAGCTTAACTTTTGGGGCCATGAACCTCCAGGGTAATTAGATTCATTATGGTTCTATCACTT
The DNA here is from genome assembly GCA_918026665.1 of Diabrotica balteata. Classification (NCBI taxonomy): domain Eukaryota; kingdom Metazoa; phylum Arthropoda; class Insecta; order Coleoptera; family Chrysomelidae; genus Diabrotica; species Diabrotica balteata. The sequence continues at coordinate 154,925,239 of OU898279.1, read as the reverse complement.
TAAAATCTTTTGTCAACCTCGTGCCAACAGTAGTTTGGATTTAGTGAGAGAAATCAAAATATTTCAGTAGTTTTGTTTCATGATGCTATAAAGGATAATCTGTCGTTAATTGTTTATTTATTTTTTTTGGGGGTTTAAGGTTTAATGCCTTCATTTTTGTATCTAATATTGAAGAGTCCTCTGTAAAGCACAGTTTGAGTTCCAAGTTACTTTGGATCGACATGGAGTGTTCATTAATAACAGTATTTAAAAAAAGATAACCCCATTTTTGTCCTTGAGTTTCATATATTTTGTCTTGTAGCTTATTATAATTGTATCATATTGGGTTTGTAGATTCCAATAATTCCGAGTATGGTTTCTTTACTTTCTCCTTCTAGATTTTCTATAAGTAAAATCTCATACTGTATAGTCTGTGGTATTTTAGAAAGTTTGGTCCCGTAAATCGCTCCAATTTTTACAGAAAGATTACGTGAGTCAAGTCTATTCAGTTGATCTTGGAGAAGATGAAAAGTTATTCCTTAGATAAATGCGGTTTCTTAGAAAAGAAATCATTAATATCTAAAGGCTTTCCCCATCTAGATTTATTATTTCTTCTGACAACTTTCTGTAGTTGTTGTGGGTATGTTTAGAGAGTCGATTGGTTTACAATATCGGCTTCTTCTTTAAATAGTGACGTGGTACGACATCCACTATTGTTTTTTTGAGTGTCAGAGTTGTAATAACTGTGTAGAGTAACACTAGGACTTTCGTAATAGTTGGAGTAATATTAATTCAGTTTCCAAGTATGTACAATACATGGTAGCAAAAGGATTAGTAGTATAGAGAAAGTACGAGTTCGATTAGTCATAATCATCCTTGCACTATAAGTTTTTCGACAAGTTTTTCCTGTAAATTACTTTCTCTTTCTTTCTTTATTATATCCTCGTTAGTTTTTTTGATTCCTCTGAAACTTTCTTCTATTGCTTTTCGGTTTTGTTGTACTTTGAGGAAGTCTTTCAGATAAGAAAGCGTTTTGGATTTCTGGATTAGGGGAAGTTGCTGTTTTACACAAAATAGGTATTAGTACTTGTTTCTTCAGGATGCTCTGTAGTAATTAAATCACTGTTTTGTTTCTTGGTTAACTTTTCAACAGAGAGGACATAGTCATTTTTCTAATATTGTTCGTAGGGTAATCTTTATTGCCTATATAACTAAATCGTTCTATTGATTTTTACTATATATTATGTCATGATTGTACATTCAAGTTTCATTTAGATACCTCTTTACTACTTCCTTTCGTAACTTCGTTCTTTGTAATACAATTGATTCAAATATCATCAATTAATCAACAACAGGATGATAACTTTTTGTTCTTCCTTATGGTGCATAATGAGTTTCCTATCATGAAATACTTTTCCTTTAACATGGGGCCTATAGTTTTTAGTTTCTTATAAGTAAAGGTTCGTAATTATCATTAACGTAATCCTCCTCAGTATGGAATAGATTGCATCTTTGAGTCGAATCGTGTTCTATGTTATATTTTTTTCATCTACCACCTTTAAGCTTTTTCTTTCTTCCTTTCTCTACCACTGAATCTCCTTTACTATACAAACACTATATTAAAATTTTGTTAAAACATCGTTAGTTTTAAAAAACAAGGTCGAAATTAATCATGTTATCACTGTCTTCCATATTTCTACTAGACTCCGTTGCTTGAGAGCAAGCTCGTGTTTATTTATGATAATTCCTTCGGAATCGAGCGGAAATGTAAAGGGGTAGAGAGATTGGCTGGAATATACTTTTTCATTTTGATACCATTCAAACAGAAACCTTAGCACGTTTAATGCTTCCTCCTCTGTTTTGATAATATCAGAATAATTAATATGTTGGTCTTGATTTCGCTGTGATGAATTTTTCTCAACACTTCGCTTTTTTCGAGGTGAATTAGTTACTTTTAGGAACATCTAGATTAAATACGGATCCCAGCTGTACATCTTCGCGTCTTTATATTGTGGTTTAATCAAGCGTAAGAGTCTGTGTGTGTTAAATAGTTTATTGAAGCGCAGGGCTTCGTATAGTCCTATTAAAAATTTAACCTTCTCCCTCTTGCATCGCTGAGACGCTAGCACTACGCTTACAACGATGCGTGGAGGAGAAGACTGATCTTTTGTATATCTAAATCACATTTAAATCAAAA